>JNCO01007183.1:0-12325 GCA_000785685.1 Uromyces viciae-fabae | reverse complement strand
TCTTTTTTTTCTTTTTTTTTCCCTTTTTTTTTCTTTTTTTTTCTTTTTTTTTTCTTTTTTTTTTCTTTTTTTTTTCTTTTTTCTTCTTTTTTTTTTCATTTTTTTTTTCATTTTTTTTTCATTTTTTTTCTTTCTTCTTTTTTTCTTTTCTTTTTTTTCTTTTCTTTTTTCTTTTGTCTCTTTTTTTTTTCTTTTCTTTTTCTTTTTTTTTTCTTTTTCTCTTTTTTTTTCTTTTCTTTTCTCTTTTTCCTTTCTTTTTTTTTCCCTTTTCTTCCTTTTGCTTTTTCTTTTCTTTTTCTCTTTCTCTTTCTTTTTTTCTGCCTCCTTTTCCTTTATTTTTTTTTTTCTGTCTCCTTTTTTGCTTTCTTTTTTTCTGTCTCCTTTTTCTTTCTTTTTCTTTTCTTTCTCTTATCTTTTGTTTTCTATTTCTTATCTTTTGTTTTTGTTTTCCTTTTTTCTCTTTCTTTTCTCCTTTTCTTTTTTATTTTCCTTTTTTTGTTTCTTTTTTCTTTTTTTCTTGTCTTACTTTTTCCTTCTTCTGTCCTTCTTCCCTTTCCTTTTTTCTTTTTTCTTTTTCCTTTTTCTTTCATATTGTTTTCTTTTTTTTTATATGTTGTTTTCTTTTTTTTATTTTGTTATTTTATTTTTTATTTTTTCTTTCTCCTTTTTGTTTTTTCATCTTTTTTTTTTTTTCCCTTTTTTCATTGAGTTTAGTTGTATACAACGAATTCATTGTCTTATACGACAGAATTGATCCCGGACGGTGCCGTATAAACCGTCATACAACACCCGGGATTGTATACAACAACGGCAGAGCAAAATTGTTGTATACAACACTGGCGCAGCCCCGATTGTTGTATCAGCGGTGGGCAGATACGTTCTCCAAATGGATAAATTTGAATGTAACATAACTTTTACAGTTACTTTATCTTCTAGTTCCAGATACCTGACCACCAGTTACAATATCTCCCGCAGAAAAAGGGCTTCTTTTTTTGCTAGTTACGTTCGCCAGATAGTCTAGAGAAACCAGGTTACATTACATTTTTCCCCAATTTTGGATAACTTGGGTGTTGTTATGTTACATTTTTGCCCAAATTTGGATAACAAAGGAGTAACTTGATGGAAATGTGGTGGTTTATGAAAGTTTTAATCAATATAGGCAAGATCAAATTTCCCAAGTTAACTATAAACAATTGTTTGTACCAGTATTTTCCCAAGAAGCCATGTTAAATGGGTTTCACAGTGGGAATTCAATTATGTTACTTTACCAGATTTTTTTGTTACATTACCAAAACAGCCAATTTTGGTAACTAAAAAAAAGTTAAATTCTCCAATTAGGCTTCTGTAATGTACTGTAACGTATCTGCCCACCGCTGGTTGTATACAACAATTTTGGGGGGCACTGACGTCATATACAACCCTTATACAATAGGGTATCATAGATTCAGCGCCCCCCACTAAAAAATTCAGAATTAATTTATTCATTTCTATTTTTAATTTTGAATATTTTTCAATCATATTTTGTTTTTAAATTTTATCTTACTTGAAAAATACTACTAATTTGACTTGGTTTTATTTTTTTATCAAAATTATTTAACATATTTTGACAGTTATGGGTTGGATGAAGAAATTGAAGAAATTTCAACAATTTTGTTTCTATAAAACCAAGGGTGGGTTGCTACGCTACACTATGCTACAGGCCAAATTTAGGTTAGTGTAGTGATTATTATTTTTCTCAGGATTTGGTTAGTGTTAGCTGACACTGCAGGCCACTACACTACAGTTTAGTGCAGTGCAATTTTTTTTGCAGAATTTCTGTAGCGCTATATAAAATTAACCACCGCTACACTAACAGGTAGCAGAGCTTTTCCACCACTAACAGGAACTCCTCTAAAAAATAACAAAGCATGGACTAAGCTAACATGTTACGCTAACATCTAGTGTAGTGTGGACTATGATAAAATTTAGCATAGCTTGGAATATGCTAACATGTAGCATAGCATGTGATTACGCTAAAATGTAGCTTAGCTGATCACACACCATGCTACATCTCGCTATACATCAACTTTGCTCAATTAACCATATTTTCCCATAATTCCAGTTCTTTTTAAGCATAATACAACTCATGTACAGTGACATACTCTGAGATTTTTTGAATGAAAAATATAATTTTCATTTCCTGAAAATTTCTATTTTTCCCCCATGATGCCAACTCCAACCTTCCCCAGATCACAACTGAATTGGATTATTCCAGGCTCATGTAATCAGAGTATGCAAAACATTCATAGTAACTACAGCTTTATGTTAGGTTTTACGTACTTTATCATGATGAGAAAAATAGATTAAAAAGCTAATAAGAACATAGACAATTGAATTTTACTACTCTTCAATCATCAATAGGTATCTCTTTTAGCAATGATACCTTCACTTGAAACTGTTTCACTAATAATACCTGAAACTGCTTTATAAAATCCCAATTTCCATGTAAATAAGTATGGTTTGAGGTTGGAAAAATTATCCAATTGAAATACATGCAAACAGGTTACATTTAAGTCAGTTGGATAAGAGTGTATCTGAGTTAGTCAGCACATCCACACTAGCTGCTGATTTCTGCATCAATTGATCCCACTACCAAAAATACAAAGCTTAATCTTAAACAACGGGCCTCAAACTACAAGAGAATAAGGTGAGCCCACCACTGCATTGGGTGCATGCATCAAGCCAGCAATAATCTCTCTCAAACCGGGTCAATTCTGTTGAACCATCTTTCTTACAATCTCATACAAAACTGGTTCTTGCTCTCCTTCTTTCTGGGTGATGAAATGATGGCGGAAATTCTGCACAATTGTAATTAACTTATTGCAAGCCATATCTTGAACTCCTCAAAACATGATGTGTGAAATGTGACCAGAGGTAAGTTGATATTTGAATTTTTTTATGCCAGGAAAAATGTGGGTATTGACCAACAACATACATAATGTCAGATGCAAAAATTGGTTTGTTATCTTTGCCTCATCTCAGTTCAGTCAGTCCATAGAGATCCTTAATCCCAGTTACAAGGAATCACTTTTTGATTTGAATTTATTTACGCCAGGAAAAACGTGGGTATTGACCAACAACATACATAATGTCAGATGCAACAATTGGTTTGTTATCTTTGACTTGTCTCAGTTCAGTTAGTCCATGGAGATCCTTAATCCCAGTTACAAGGAATCACTTTTTGGATTCCTTGTCTAGATAAGATAAACATTTAGAGAATTAGCATTGGATTTTCAAACTGACGGGTGTATTTTCGGACACTTATATGGCCCCTGAAATAGATCCAATACCCAAAATTGTGCATTATTCACTATTAAAGTTGTTTGATGACCATTCAGGACCTTCAACTTTTTGTGTGAGTTTACTCAGCATAATCTCTTCAGTTTCAGGCACCTGAGACCCAACCTTATCAGCATTCATGGTAAATTAAGTTAAATGGGGACAAAATCATGTGACTGACGTCCAAATGAGTTAAATGAACTAAAAACCCTTGCATAGCCCTATAAAGGAAAATTTTATCTGTCTCTTTTAAAAATTCATGCATGAGCTTTCCTTCATTGTTTTATACAACTAAGGCCTGGGCTTTTCCCAATTTTATTTTTTCTCAATAGCAATTATGATTTTGGGTAAAAAAATGTGATTTGAAAGAGATATAAGCTTAAAGAAATTTTGGATTTAATTCAGATAGTTCCAAATACTTGATTGATCAGGTGATTGATTAAACTTGTCTCCAAAATTAAACTGAATTTTAAAATTTCAATGAAGTGCTCAAGGTTACGAGGCTTGGCTTTTTTGCTTTCTCCAAAATTTCACTGGAAAGCCAAAATTAAGATGGGTAATAAATTAAGGAAATCAGTTGAAAATTTTAGTCACTTGCAAAGTTGAAAAACATCAGTGAATTCATCAAAAATTTTGTTTTTGAGAGCCTTGGTCTTTGCCTGAGTCATTTTTTCTGCACTGCAATCAAAAATTTCTTCCAAGAGCAGCTTCAAAATGACCATTGTGTTTTGACACAATAACATGGATGTTCACAATGAAGCTATGATATTGAATGAATCTGGGCAAGTTATGAGGCCATTCTTGTTTTAAACTCTGAAATGGGTATTCAATTAGCATACAAAGGAAGCTTCATACTGGGGCTGGAGACATCTCGCCTGAACTAGTACCAAATTCATTTTACTCACAAGCGCCTATTCTTTTACCCTCTGAGCTTCATCTTGGGTAATTTTGACAATCTAACCAATGATTAAATTCTAAAGAAAAGTGAGATTAGATTTCAATAAGGGAGCGTCAAGAAATTTGGAATGTGACTCTAAAAAACTTACTTTTCTACCTGAACGTTGAGTCTCAGGCAGAGCTTTTTTAGAGTTGATCATGATGAGCTTTTTCCAAGATGCAGAAAAGACAATATTTTGATCAGTTAATTCAAAAAAATGCACATCACAGCTTTTGGATGGCTTCTTTAACAGTTTTTATCAAGTAGCATTGGTTGAAGAAGGGATAGTTGTTGATAATAAAAAGAAAAGGAATGAGTGTACATGAAACAGAAAAATAAAAAAATTTATATTGTCAAGCAAAAAAATAAGATAAAATAACACCAAATGAATGATAAAAGGGACAAGCCTGTTTGAAGTGTCTTAATCAGCCCAACAATTACAACATAACATAGAATTTGAGAGCAAACCATTGGGTTGATGACTTTTGCTAAATGATAACTTCTTTACTACATAAAAAGAACGATCTAGAAAGAAAAAAATAACATGCAGAAAAAAGAAATTAATTCACAATTGTTCTCATACATCCATCTGGATCAAATGAGAAACAAATAATAATTTTAAAAAAAAAAATAGCTCCTTCCTTCTCCATTCTTTTGGAGTCAAAATCAATCAAAAAATTGAAAATACAAATAAATCAACATCATCTACATCAACCACTATCCTCTGCCTACCTGGAATCATGTCTACCAAAAAAACAAAACAGATGTCCTCTACCTAACTGGATCAACCAAAAAATCAAAAAAAATTAATCATTTTAAATTTGCATTCATCCTTTTTTTGTTCGCTTTTCTGATTTAGTCACTCTGTCTCTATCCAGAATCATCTACTTCCAAGCCACCAGTTTCCTCTACAAACCTAGATCAACCACAAAATCAAAACATGTAATCATTTTGAATTTACATCTTTTTCCTTTTTTGTTTGCTTTTCTGATCTATTCACTCTGTCTCCTCCCAGCATCATCTGATTACCAGAAAACAGTATCCTCTACCTACCTGGATCAACCAAAACATCACAACATGTTGTTGAATGTAGCGTAACCCTCAAGACCACAATTTATAGGTATGGAGTGCAAATACTCTAAATTCAAAACTTTCAACCCTTTTTCAGTCAACCGCTCTATTCAGCTTCTGTTTCCTTTTTCAACCTTTCTGTTTCCTTCGTCAACCATCCTCTTCTTCTTTTATCATCTATCCAACTCGTGCAAGCAACTGCGTCAACCAGGTTGCTCTTCAATAAGAATCAAAAAATTCCGCTTGGTATTGAACTCTTTTGATTCAAACTATTCAAATCAACTTGGTTCACTAACTCATTCTAATTCTTATTTTTTTATCATATTATATTCATTTTCTTTTCTAAAATTAATGTCTTACTTAGATTGACTGTTCTTCGCTAGTCTTCTTCTTTGTGCGGATTTTAGAAATCATTCATTACTGCTGGCTGTAAGATTCACTTATTCTCAATCTAAATCAAGATCAATACTCATTCTGATAAACTTCATAAATATCAGTTCTTCAGTTGTCAATTCTCAAAACATTTAATGATCTCTTATTCATTAATTGTCTATTCTCTATCAGTCTGATGTTGGTTTCTTTTTATCTAAATCTCTTTCTTTCTTATTTTTGCTGATCTTAAATACTTTGTGAAATGAATAGTTCTGGTCTTAGTTTACCCACTAAAATATTTCTCACATGTAATCATTTGAAATTTTCATCTTTTCCTTTTTTTTGTTTGCTTGGCTGATGTAGTCACTCTGTCTCCTCCCAGCACCATCTACTTACCAGCAAACAGTATTCTCTACCTACCTGGATCATGTTGAAATCTGAATCAATCTTTATTGTCAAGAGGAGTGGAAATACTCCAATTCAAGATACTTCAATTTATATACTTTAAACACTTGACATTTAGAACTTTTTCCTTTTTAGACTCATTTTCATCATTAATTCTTTTTGGGAAAAAACTCATCTCTTCTCAGAAAGCTCATTCAATCATCAAGTGCAATTAGTCAACCATTGCACTCATCAATCAATCATAATGCTTGGGTATTATTTTGTTCTGATTCAACTCAATCTGATCATTCCATTGCTGACCAAATAACTTTTCTTTATTTTTATTGTTTTCTTTTTTTTATGATTCAATTTTTTTTTTTTATTTAAGTTGTTCAACTGTTTTATTCAGTTATTATTTAAAGATCTTAATAATATTCAATGCCAATAAATAGCGCTATCTGTAAAATTCTTTCAATTCATCTAACAAAAACTAAAGACTTCAATTCTGAAATAATTTAAATCAAAACAACCTAAACATCTAGCTCTTCAGTAATCCCTCTTCAAATTAGATGAAATATTCATTACTATTAGCTATCAACCTTCCAGTTAACTTTTGGTTTCCTTCATTTCCTTTTCTTTCTTTTCTCATTTCCAAAAATGGTTGTTTATTCTTTTTAGGGGGTCGGTTTTTGCACCGCCCAAATCCTGCCTGGCACCACCTTTTGACGTCAGGAGGATGTCAAGTTTTTTTCAACTTTTTTAAATATTTTTAAAAAATACTTCTAAGGGTCCAAAACATACCAAATTTTTTGACACCCTTCTGAGCCCCCCTGCCACATATTCTGAGCTTTTTTAGCTCAAAAAGAAACATAGAAGTACTCCTTATTTAGGGAGTACACTAAATGAAAAAAAAAATTAAAAATGGTTAGTGGGGGAAATATGGGCTAAAAATTTTATCACATGTAATTCCACACTATTGGAATGTGGGATAAATCTTTTATCCACAGGGAAGCAAAAAAAAGTCACTTTTACGTTTACTTTTGCAAAAACAGGTACATGTATCAAAATTTGACCAAAGTAAACGTAAATGTGACTTTTTTGACTTCCCCGTGGATAAAAAATTTATCCCACATTCCAATAGTGTGGAATTAAATGTGATAAAATCTTTATCCCATATTTCCCACATGAAACATTTTTTTTTTATTTTTTTTTTATTTACTGTACTCCCTAAATAAGGAGTACTTCAATGTTTTTTTTTGAGCTAAAAAGCTTATAATATGTGGCAGGGGGGCTCAGAAGGTTGTCAAAAAAATTTGCTATGTTTAGGACCCTTATAAGTATTTTTTAAAAATATTTAAAAAAGTCAAAAAAACTCGACATCCCCCTGACGTCAAAAGGCGGTGCCAGGCAGGATTTGGGTGGTGCTAAAACCAACCCCCTATTTTTATTGCTAACTAATTTTTTTTTCTTTTCTTATGAAATTAAAAGTCTGGTCTTAGTTAGCCAATTATATTTTTCTCACGGTTAAAAGCCAACGGGGTAATCCAATATGGCTACAACTACATATACTCCGGGACCAGAAGTTAGTAATGCATTTAAAACAATTATGCTCAAAGCACTGGTAGAAGGGACACACTTATTTAATGAAGATAATTATACTCTATGGCAATCATACTTACAAGGATGGTTCAAATTAAGAGGTATTCTCAAAGCATTTGAATCAGATGAAATACCTTTGCATCCTGACATAGATGAAGAGATTTCCGTATATCTAATTTCTAAAATGGACCATACAACACACACTAATGTAATAAATGAAGAGAATGAGAATAGCACTAAGAAGATTTGGAAAGAAATCACCAAATATTTTGCATCATCACAATCCGCTAATCAAGCCTGAATCTTCTTTGATTTCCTGTACATCAAGTTCCAAGAAATGGAAATCAACAAGTGTTGGAATTTGGTCCTTTTGAACATTCAATTATGCCAACATTTTTTAATTAAAAATTTCCTTCTTTTAGTTTCAAGTCAAAATAGTTAAATAAAAATAATAAAGAATTAGAATAAAGATAAAATATTTAAAAATAAGTAAGAATTGCAGTAGTATGTGTCTTGTAGTCATCAAACCCTGATCATCAGTAGTCAGTATTATCCTTGAGAAATATTTTTTAGATTTTTATTATTAATTTTATTATTTGGGATATAAATGAGAAGAACTAACGATCCTAGTTACAGTGTGAAGATAAATTAATATAGTAGTAAGATCAAATACTGTTGTTATCTGAATTATCTCTAGGTTTAATTTAATTCTCTTAGTTTGTCATTCAACCATATTAGACCCCTGGCATGCTGTCCAGGGGGTTAAACTTGTTTTTCTTTCTATATAATCTCTGCAGTTGGATTAGAAGTAAAATCATTGGTTCCTCTCACTCTTTTTCTGTGAACCTTTTCTAGAAGCATCAAGCTCCCTGAGATCCTCTAGTCCCATTCTAAATCTCATAAAAATTAATTATTAAATCATAAAAAATTATCAAATAACTTTTAAATCATTAATAAAAAAATTCATATAAATTTTAGGTCATAATTTCAACAACAAGTTCATAACCTCAGCATGATCTCAACTCAAGAAACTTAATCACCACCAGAAAAAATGGAGAAACCAAGGTGAGTTGCTTTCACAGGAACAAAGGGGTCCCTTTGTTCTTGCCAAAGCAACCAACCTTGGTTGCTCCATTTTTTCTTGTGGTGAATGAAGTTGGAATTATACTACCAACAGACATCATTGCATACTGATTACTATTTAAATTACCAGAAAAGCTCCAATCCATGCGCTCTCATATAATGCATAGTGACAAGGACATTACCGTAGACTTAGTCATCAATCACCTTATTCAGTTCAAAAATGAGCACAAAGCAAATCATAATGAACAAACAGATTCTTCAATAATCCCAAAATCAGAATTCACATTGTACAACAACCGTATCAAATTTTCAAATGGAAAGCATAACCCTGCTAATACAAAAAAATCACCCACAAAACAAATGATGGGCTGAGAATCCTCATCTGCGGCCAGTGCATGGTTCTAAAAACAAACAAGGAGATAAAGAAGAATTTTATCATTTATTTGAATTTTTTTGCGGCACAAATTTCACCCCCAATGTTGCTGAAAAGCTCATCCTTGATAGCGGGTGCTCAGTTAACATGTTTAGATCAAAGTACCTGTTTCATTCACTTAGTCTAGGGTCTTCTGAAAATATCCACACAGGAAAGCCAGGAGCTTCCCTTGAAATAAAAGGACAAGGAAAGGCAATTATCAATTTGAAATCAAGCAAGATTTTGTTCTTAGATTCCTGCTGGGTGCCAGAAGTGACTGTAAACCTAATATCGCTTGGAAAACTTTTGAAGAAAGGTGCTTCTCTGGTGGTTGAAGATTATGAAAAGGATGAACCAATATTTAAATTGATCAAAAATGATTGTGTAATTCTTCAAGGTCAAATCATCAATGAACTCTTGGTTATAGATAGTAATTATACTTATGCCTATCAAAGTTTGGAGTGCCCTAACAAAATTGATAAAGAATCAAATATCCATTTGAAACTTGGACATGCTAGCACCAAAAGGATGAATTGTTGTTTTAAAAGCAATGCTATGCCTACTCTCGAATTAAAAAGCTTTACATGCAATCAATGCAATTTGAGTAAAATTACAAGAGAAACCTTCAATTCCAAATCATCCAGAGCCTCTAAACCAATGGAAAGGATTCATTTGGATCTAATGGATCCTTTCAAGCCTATCGGGATAGGCGGTGCTCGTTTTTCTCTTACTGTGGGCGATAGTTTCTCAGGTTACTTGACAGCTTTCCCCCTTAAAAGCAAAGATGAGGCAGCCCACCGATTAATTTTTCTAGTAGAAAAAAAATTCAACCGCGGTAGTTATTATCCCGCCAAGGTCTGTAGCAATGGAAGTGGTGAATTCGTCAATGAAAAGCTTTCCTCATTCTATCTCTCAAAAGGTATCAAGCATTTAACCTCTGAACCATATCACCCCCAGAATAACGGAAGAGCTGAGAGGGAAAATAGAACCTTAACTGAAAGTGCAAGCGCAACTTTTAGCTCATCTAATATTCTGAAAAAGTATTGGCCGGAAATTCTTAGAAACTGTGCCCTCACCTACAATTGAATTCCTTTAAGAAAAATGGACAGCTCTCCTTTTGAAGCATTGCACCAAAAGACTCTACCCCCAGATTATATTCAACCAATAGGTTCAAGAGTAACATACCTCAATGTAGTACCCAACTCAAAGTCAAAATTTGACGAGAAGGGGCTTGAAGGAATTTTAATTGGTCATGTACCTGACCTCCTTTCCTATCGTATCCTAACAACTTCTGGTTCAATTATTTCCAGTAAAAATGTTTTCTTTGAAGGTTTAGCTGAAATATCTAAAATTCTGAATGATTCTGATGATGAATCTCTTATTTAAAACACCAATCAATAAAAAGATGGCAATCACTTGGGACCTTCTGTTTTCAATGAGCAAAGTGCTGGACAAAATGCATTAACTGATGAAACACCAGTAATCCCTAAAGAAGAATCAATCTCTGAGCATGAAGAATCAGCCAAAGACATCATGACAGAATTAATTCCCGGAAATCTGACAACAGAAAATCAGTGTACCTTTGAGACCATTCAAGTTTACAACACCCCTCTAACCCAGACTATGTGACATATTATACTTCTAAATCATATTGGCATGCCTTGAGTTGTGAAGATAGTGATAAATGGAAGGCCACTATAGCTGTGGAGCTTGAAACTGTTGAATTGCTTCAAGTCTGGGAAGATTGTACTGAAGAGAAGCCTATCAACATCTTGAATACAACCTGGGTGTTCTGTATAAAAGAGAACACACATGGTGAGCCCATCAAGTACAAAGCTTGTGTTTGTGTACAGGGATTCAATCAAAAATTTGGAGTTATTTTCTTTGAAACTTACACTGCTACAGAGAAAATTGCTTCTCTTTGTGCTTTATTACTATATGCTGCAAACAAGGAACTCTAAATAGCCCAATTTGATGTAAAAGGGGCCTTCTTACACTTGCCTTTGAAGGAATAAGTGTACATTTGTACTCCAAATGGCTCAAATAGAAAAGCCCATTATCTTAAGCTAAATAAATCTCTATATGGTCTACGTGAAGCACCACTGAACTGGTAACTCACCCTAATTTAATGGATCAAAGAACAGGGATTTAATGAATCAACCAGTGATCTGTGCCTTTACCTGTCCACTGATGGAATCTCCGCACTGTTTTTTCATGTGGATAATATCATACTAGTTGGTAACATTTCAAATTTCAAAGATTCTTTATGTGAAAAGTTTAAAGACTCAACCTGTTATGAACCAAATACAATACTTGGAATGAAGTTTGAACGGTCAAATAACTCAATTTTTTTATCACTACCCAATCATATTGACTCTGGACTCAAAAATATCAATGTTACTAAAATAAGGCATGTCAATATGCCATGCACTCCAAAAATGAAACTCATGCCTGCTGACAAAAATGAACACACAGAATTTCTAAACATGAAAGTCAATTACCGCTTGGCAATAGGCAGATTAAATTACATTGCGGGTCTTGGTAGTCCAGACATCAGCTTCACAGTTTCTTCCTTAGCTTGTTTCAATGAGAAACCTGGTACTACCCATTAAGCCAAAGTTCTCCATTGCTGGAAGTACTCACAACAAACAAAATACTTCCAGTTGAAATTAGATGGTACTTCTGACTTGCACAGTATAGTTTCTTACAGTGATGCCAAATGGGCAGACAATCCTCTAAGTAGGCTCTCCAAATCTGGATTTATCTGCACTTTCAATTCTTCACCATTGTATTGGACTAGTCAACATCAACATAGCATCACCTACTCATCAATGGAGGCTGAATGTGTTGGTCTTTCAGATTGTCATCAAGAAGAAAGGTGGATGAGAAATTTGGTAGAAGAAATATTTAGACATTTGAGAATGAAAAATAGCTTCAGACAATCCCAAATGTAGAGTTGTCAGCCTGGGGCGATGGAGCTAGGAGCATGCGGAACAGACCTTCAGACAATCCCAAATGTAGAGTTGTCAGACTGGGGTGATGGAGCTAGGAGCACGTGGAACAGACCTTCAGATAATCCCAAATGTAGAGTTGTCAGCCTGGGGTGATGGAGCTAGGAGCACGTGGAACAGACCTGATAGAATAAAGGA
>KN362705.1:0-10424 GCA_000785685.1 Uromyces viciae-fabae | reverse complement strand
TTGGATCTTGTCCTTAAAGGTAGAACACTACGCTTATTTATTTCTTTATCTTGTTTCTTGTTTTTCTTGTTTTATTTTATTTTTATTTTATTTGTTTCTTATTTTTCTTTATTTTTGCTGATTGAAATTTTATCCATAAAGTTTTACTCTTATTACACCTTTTTATAAAAACTACCAGTAAATTTAAATGGATAGTTTATCTTCTTTGTTTGACCTAGCTTATCATTTTCAGCAATTTTAGCCTTCCCAGATCGGTCACAGCCATAAGTCACTTGTTGTTCACCTCCAGATATTGTTGATTTTGTGATGATAACTGCATAACCCTGATTTTTTGCCCAGAGTTGAGCAGGGTGGGGGGGGGGGGGGGGGCACTAGAGCCAAGTCAGTCCTGGAAGGGTGTGCTGGGGCCATTTCATTCAAAGGAGGGGGCACTAGATCCATTGGAGTGATATTGTCAGGGGCAGAGGGGACTAGTTCAATAGATGGAGAATTGCTTGGCTTGTTCATTTTAATTTTTTAATTAACAGAAAAAAGAGAAAGCAATTTCTTTTAAATTATATTCAAGATTTGATTTATTCAAAGCTAAATAAAAAAAATAAAAAATAAAAAAAAAGTGTAACGGAATGGAAATTTAGTGAACAATTTTTAAATAAAAAAAATTTAAAAAAATAAATGATAATAAAATTTGAATTCCTTACCAAAGGTTTTTAATAGGGGGTCCTTTTTTGCACCACCCAAAACCTGTCGCGCACCACCTTTTGACGTCAGGAGGCTGTCACGCTTTTTTCAATTTTTGAAATATTTTGTAAAAACACCTTGAGGTGTTTTTAAGTCACCAATTTTTTTTTCCAGTATTCTGAACCCCCCTACTTCATTTTCTGAGCCTTTTAGCTCCAAAAAAAAAACTTGAAGTAATCCATATTTGGGGAGTACACAAAATCCAAAAAAAAATATAAAAAAATGGTTAATGCAAGAAATATTGGCTAAAAACTTTGTAAGAAATATTGGCTAAAAACTTTGTCACATGTATTCCAACCTTATTGAAATACAGGATAAAAAAAATTTCCACGGGGAAGCAAAAAAAATAAATTCTACATT
Source organism: Uromyces viciae-fabae (assembly GCA_000785685.1). Classification (NCBI taxonomy): domain Eukaryota; kingdom Fungi; phylum Basidiomycota; class Pucciniomycetes; order Pucciniales; family Pucciniaceae; genus Uromyces; species Uromyces viciae-fabae. The sequence goes on along the minus strand of KN362705.1, from coordinate 9,326 downwards.
TACTTGTTCAAAAACTGGTGTAAAGTTTTTAGGCCATGATTCCCGCATTAACCATGTTTATTTTTATTTTTTTGTGATTTTGTGTACTCCCTAAATATGGAGTACTTAAATTTTTTTCTCAGAGCTAAAAAGTTCAGAAGATGAAGAAGAGGGTCTCAGGATGCTGGAAAAAAGTTTGGTTAATCTAGGACACCTCAAAGTAATTGTGGAAGAATACATTCAAAAAATTCAAAAAGCGCTTGACGGCCTCCTGATGTCAAAAGACAGTGTGCACCAGTTTTGGACAGTGAAAAAACAACCCCCTTTTAATATTTATTTGGAGTTTTTAAAGAAGCTGGGCCCTTTGGGGATGATGTGGGGTGTTCATTTTGCAGGAGGAAGGCAGAGGAAGTTTTTTTTGAAAGTTTTAATAATGGTGTAAAGAAAAAATAAAATTGATCAATTTCTTGCTTAAACTTTTTCAAAAAAAGAAGAAAGAAATCTTGCGTAACTTTAGAACAACATATCTTTTGTTTGTTCTTTTTTTTTTTTTTTGGTTGACTTTTGAGTGAGGGGTGATGAATTAGTTGATTTTGTTTGATTTGAGTTGTTTTTGGAGTTTTGAGGCAGTTGTGTTTGGATTTTGGTTGAGTAAATGTGCCGGACGTGTTTGGGAGACGCATCCAAACAATTTGAGCTGACTTGCGGCGCGGTAGCTCAACCATCAAAATACGTGTGCGGCCGTGGAAAACCATGTGCCCGGGTGCAGCATGCAGATGTTGCAGCGCCGGCCAAACCATGTGTAAATGCGGTTTGACCATGTGCGGAAAATGAAACCCTAAAAAAAAGTCAGAAAAAATAGCTAAAAATTTTTTTAGGGCCGCGCTAATTAATAGTCTATTGTATAAACTATTGTATACGACCTCGGGGGCCCCCTAAAATGTTGTATACGACAATTTTGGAGCCGCACCAATGTTGTATACAACAGACGAATGAAAAAAGACACAAAAAAAAGACAAAAGACAAAATGCAACAGGAAAAAGAAAAGAGAAAAGAAAATGAAAGAAAAAGAAAGAAAGAAAAATGAAAAAAAGAAGAAGAAAAAGAAAAATGCAAAAAAAAAAAAAAAAAAAAAAAAAAAAAAAAAAAAAAAAAATGAAAAATGAAAATGAAAAAAGAAAAAAGAAAAATAAAAATAAAAATCAAATGAAAATGAAAAAATAAAAATGAAAATGAAAACTCAAAATGAAAGAGAAAAATGAAAAAAGAAAAATAAATCGCAAAAACACAAAAGAAACAGAAAAAAGAAGAAAGAAAAATGAAGAGAGAAAAATGAAAAAGGAAAAAGGAAAAATGAAAAATAAAAAATGAAAAATAAAAAATGAAAAATGAAAAAATAAAAAATAAAAAATAAAAAATAAAAAAGAAAAAAGAAAAAAAGAAAAAAATAAAAAATAAAAAAGAAAAAAGAAAAAAGGAAAAAGAAAAAAAGAAAAAAGAAAAAAAAAATAAATAATAAAAATCAAATGAAAATGAAAAAATAAAAATGAAAATGAAAACTCAAAATGAAAGAGAAAAATGAAAAAAGAAAAATAAATCGCAAAAACACAAAAGAAACAGAAAAAAGAAGAAAGAAAAATGAAGAGAGAAAAATGAAAAAGGAAAAAGGAAAAATGAAAAATAAAAAATGCAAAATAAAAAATGAAAAATGAAAAAATAAAAAATAAAAAATAAAAAATAAAAAAGAAAAAAGAAAAAAATAAAAAAATAAAAAATAAAAAAGAAAAAAGAAAAAAGGAAAAAGAAAAAAAGAAAAAAGCAAAAAAAAATAAATAAAAAAATAAAAATGAAAAAAGAAGAAAGAAAAAAAGAAAAAGAAAAAGAAAAAGAAAAAGAAAAAGAAAAAGAAAAAGAAAAAGAAAAAGAAAAAGAAAAAGAAAAATAAAAAGGAAAGAAAAATAAAAATAAAAATAAAAACAAAAACAAAAAGAAAAAGAAAAAGAAAAGGAAAAAGAAAAAGAAAAATAAAAATAAAAAGAAAAAGAAAAAGAAAAATAAAAAGAAAAGAAAATAATATGAAAAAAGGAAAAAGTAAAGAATAAAAAAAAAAGGAAAAAGAAAGGAAGAAAAAAGGGAAAAAAAGAAAGGAAAGAGAACAGAAAAAAGAGAAAAAGAAAAAGAACAGTAAGAGAATATAGGAAAAATGAAAAATAAAATAGAAAGAAGGAAAGAAGAAAAAGAATGCATGAAAAAAGGAAAAAGGAGAAAGGAAAGAGAGAGAAAAAGAGAAAAAAAACAGAAAAAGGAGAATTAAAACAAAAAAGACAAAAGAAAAAAGAAAAAGAAACAAGATATGAAAAAGAAAAAGAAAAGAAAAAGAAAAGAAAAATAATAAAAAAAAAAAAAACAAAAGAAGAAGGGAGATAAAAAGAAAGAACAAAACAAAAGAAAAAGGCAAAAGAATTCCTTTTTCTTTTTCTTTTTCTTTTTCTTTTTCTTTTTTTCTTTCTTCTTTTTTCATTTTTATTTTTTTATTTTCCATTTTTCTTTTTTCTTTTTTGTTTTTCTTTTTTCTGTTTCTTTCATCTTTTTGTTATTTTATTTTTCTTTTTCTTTTTCTATTTGTTTTTGTTTTTATCTTTCTTATTCTTCTTTGTTTTTATTTTTGTTTTTCTTTTCTCGTTTTTTTTTCTTATTTTTTTTTCCCAGCCTATAAGACACCGGACCTGGGAAAAGTATTGTATATGATAATTTTCTCCGGGGTGGCTATTGTATATGATAAATTCTTTGGGGAAAGGTATCAACGTATAGGGTACTTTTCTCCAGCAAGTATTGTACACGATAGCCTCCCCCAAGGATCTGTTGCATACAACATTTCGGGGATGCACAATGTTGTATACAACATTGGGCCCACCAAAATGTCATATACGACATTGGGGACCCCCCTAATTATTGTATACAACAGAATAACATGTTGTATACAATAAAAATTAGGGGGTCCCGGATGTCGTATACAACATTTTGGGGGTCCCCCAAGGTTGTATACAATATTCTATACAATGGAATATTGTAGCTTTAGCGCTGCCTTTTTTTTATTTTTTTTTAAATTGTTTGAGAGAAAGAATAATTTTGATATTCTTTCTTGCCTTGGGGATTTGTTTTGGATGGGATATGTTTTTTTGAAGTTTTGTGAAGTTGAGTCGCTTATTTTCGCTCTTTGGAGGTTTTGCACTTGGTTGATAATATTCTGAGTTGATGGGAGGGGTGCACGGACTCCGCCCATCAACTCTAGCGGCTTGGGATCCAGAAAATAGCGGGATTTTCCAGGGTGTTGTTTTGCAGGATCAAGCCGCCCTCAGACATTGTGCACACGTCAAAAGGCGGTGCACAAAAGATTTTGGGAAGTGCAAAAAACAACCCCCTATTTTTAATGATTTTATTTTTTTACTTTTGCGACTCCATCTTGAACTAATTTAATGAAGCTAAACAGGAATAATAAAAAAGAAAGAAAGTCTAGATTGATTTGGGATGTCAAGTTGTGAGATAAAATACTTATCCAAAACAACTTACAAAATAATAAAAGATTAACATATTAACATAAGAAATGTTGAATATCTTTTTTATTATAAGGAATTCATGAAATATTATTGCATTTCCTGAATCCTCATTACAATCTACCCTAGGTCATTCTGAGCAGCCACCCTTGATTTCTAAACCCTTCTTGATGTAATAAGCCCACAATAATAATTATTACACAAAGCAAGGATAATTATGAATGACATATGGGCGCTTATAGTATGATTAACACAGACTCCAGTGTTATGACATACCTGAAATTCTTTCAGAATTGAAGTAGCTCCTCTAGTTTAAAATTTATGGCCTGTTCAATTTTTTAAACAGTAGGTACACACACCTAATTAGAGAAATTTCCTCGACATTGTAACAAATTAAACAATGTAAAACCATGGGAAAATAATTACACATAATTATTCCCACAACAATTAAAAAGGAATCATGAAGAAATGATGAAATCTCCTTCACGCATCAATTCTAAAATGAATTAAAATATTTACTTAAATTTAAGACCATGAGAAATGTCTAAAAATTTAAAGTAGAATATGTGAAAATATCATTATTCTTTATTACAAGTTGCTACAAATATGTAATAAAGAATAATAGGGAATAATATTCACTTATAATTCTATGACAAGAATGAGATTTTATAGTTCATTCCCATAGGCAAAAGGAAGGAATCAAGAGCGCCCCTGAGGAAAGATTTTACTATAAATACCTGGCTCTTTCCCCCCTTTTTGGTTCATTCATTCCATCATAGAATTAAACCAAACCAACCAACCAACTACATCAACCAATACCACAAAGTAAAATTAAGTTACTTAGTGTCTTTTGACCAAAAGTAAATATCCCTTTACTTTATATTTCCTGAACCAGCTATAGGCTTTGCTAGATATACATATACAGATAAACAAAGCGATTCCCCCTGATATCTGTGTATATATGATCTTTAAAAAGATAATGGAGGAGGACTCCAGCCTCTGGACAGAGCAGCTTACCTCAAGCCTCCCCCCAATTACCTTTAATAATTTTATAAATTATTCCTGTGCCATTGAATACAACTATAAGTTGTCCTACCACAGTAGAAACAATAATAAAGGATATATCCTTCTTATTATTAGCTGTATTAAACCTATAAGGTCCTTTTTAATAATACGTAATCTGCTAATTCGTGATAAAATTATCAAAGTAAAAATTCTTGTGGACATTCATAGTCCTAGTAGCTGAAATTAGTCACAAAGGACATAGAAATGCCTCACAGGGGATTTTGATTATTTTTTCTAGTTTAATATTTCATTGAATTTAAAAGAGAAACAGAATGGAAGAAATTGAGATAGATAAAAATATTTTTTAATTTTTTTAATGATTGTTAAATTATAAAGTATTTTCATTACCTGCCCAGACACTTCTCCTAGCTCCTCCTGAGTTAGGGCACTATTTTTTTTTATCTTGTTGGAGAACTTGATTGAATGATCTGATTTGAGATGTTGAACTGCAGTGTGGAAAAATTGAGTTGATGATAATGATTTTTAGTTGAAAGAATAAAAATGAAATTGAATAATTTAAAAATCTACAACATCCAGTTTTTGAGAAAAAAATTCAATCATTCATCCAGGGTTAATTTTGGAAGCCTCTGATGCATGATCACATCACATTGGCAGTGGGTTCAGCTCAGAGCACTTAGATTCCTACAGTGGAAGAGAGTCTCAGTTTTATAACTTTTCAGAATAGGTCTGAAACACGGTGTTGTAGAGTTATAGTCTAAGTATCTGCCACCTCTCTCAGCAACAATGAAGCGCACTCTGTTGCAGTAACGCAACACCAAACAAAGCAAGTAACACCACATTTCCTTGTTACACGTCCGAATCGGGTGCAGTGCATAAAATATGTCACCCAATGTTCAGCTTTCCTACATCTACCATTCATACATGAAATCCCAACACCTAAGGCACAAAATTTACAATTTACGTATTTCGAAATATTTTTCATAACCAATCTAGCACCGGAACATTCCTAACTGACCCTCCTGTCTCCAAAGAGTTAATAAAAATCTGGCCACCCAAAATTTCAACATTCGCAACCAATTATTCATAAAACTTTTTCTCCTATGTTTTCAATTGTTCTGTTGTTCAAGATATGGTTCAGTAGAATTTTTACATAGTCTTATATCTGTGAAAAAAAATTTCAAACTAATTAAGAATTTTTTTTACCAATCACTAGAGTCTGAGGTATTTCCTCAACATTTAATGTGATGATGGGTGTGGTGGACTTGAGATGTTTAATTCCATAGCTCAGAATCATGCTGAATATCTTAATGGCAATGTTTTAAGTTCTTATTTATTCTATTCTCTATTTCTATAAACAGAGAAACCAATATCTGATTAAGCTGCTGCATTTCTATTAAAAATTCTCTTTCTACAATGATAACATTTATTCTTAAATTTATTCAATTTTGTTCGATTTTGCTTTTTAGGTAAAAGTTTATTTTGATTTATATCCTCTTTGAGAAATCGTTTTCAGTCTGTCAACTCTATGCCTGTGGACTTCTTGCGGTCAAACTGAACAAAGTCTTGAGTTTGATCATTCAAATTGTGAAATCTCGATCATCATTGACAACTAACAATCTTAAGGCGAGTATTTTGAATCATTTCCATCTTCATTAATCATTTATAATTTGCTTGACCAGTCTCCTAGATACTGATCCTTCATCTAGTCCCATTAGAAAAACCCGTTTTTTTTCTGATATAGCCAAAAGTGGGAATAGATTAAGCTGTAAAAGACAATGGACAGATAAGACCAATTAGATCTGAAAATGGGAAAAAATTCTCAATTAAATCAATCCATGGAGAAAAAAAAAAAACGGATTGAAGAACATCAGATTTAGATCACTTCCTCTGAGGTAAATAATTATAGACAACAGCAAAGATTAAATATGCCTGTAGCATCATTACCACCACAAATTATCATGTCCATGATGAATCAATTGAGGGACCAATCCAGAAATCTGATGATTCAAGACATATAATGCATCTTCTTTGAATTCAACAACAACTGCAACACAATTTTACAAATTTTTGGCTCTTGTGGCTTCTAGATTCACTGAAGTGAATTCAAGAAGGCTTGTACTCAAAATGAAAAAAAGCAAGTATTTTATTCTCGTATAGAGTGACATCAATGATTCTTTCTTGAATTTTAATTTCAAAATTATTTTTTCTACATGTAGGTAGTTAGCTATGTAGTGTTGATGATGATTTATTTGTTGATGCTACTAAAAAGCAAATTTAGGGTAAGTGAATTCATTCTCTGATTCATTCTTTGATCTATGACACTTTTTTTAAATAAAAAGTTAAAAATGTAAATGATCTTTTGATTGTGATTTTTTGCTAACATTTAGAGTAGCTCGTGTCTACACTATCCATTAGTGTAGCAGATGTTTATGCTAACATGTAGCATAGATGATCACACTTGATTTTGTGCAATCTATAAATTTCCCTACCACTTAATTATATCTTAAAAGCTGCAATCATCCCAAGACAATCAATCAACAAACAACCTATAACTGAGTGGAAAGTTAATCAGAAAAAATCAAAAATTATTTTAATTGAAAAGTAAATGGTTAGAGAAATAATACAAATTTTCTTTCCACTTCATTATATTTTAGATGTAGCAACCATCCCAAGACAATTAATCAACAAACATTTTATAATCCCATATGTGATAAGTGAAAAAAATCAAATATTAATAATCATATATTCATTGGCAAGAAGTCAATCATCCCAAGACAATAAATCCCCAAGCAATTCATATCCCATATTTGTTGATTATGAGAAGGAAAAGTGCAGAAATGAATGAAAAATGGGATAGGAAAAAAGAGTTGAGAATTTGCAAAAAAATGATTGAGATACAAGAAAAATACATTAGCAACAATCCTTGAGCATGAGGAACATCCATTACCAAAAGAAGGCTTTCAATAAATATTAGAGTTATTCATTGGTCTAAAGAAATCATCTGCATGCATGAAGATAAAACAAAAATTAGTCCAATTTAAAAAAAAAAACATGATTAATACATAAACCCTCCAGGGCACCAAAACTTTTGATTTATCAAATGAAAATTAACAAAAAGATTAGAATTTTTGCCTCATTCAGAGAAAGAATTAACTTCCATCCTTGAAATTCTGTATCTAGTCAGGATAAAATCATTAAAAGAAACAAAGTAAAAGAATTAACTTCCATCCTTGAAATTCTGTATCTAGTCAGGATAAAATCATTAAAAGAAACAAAGTAAATTTTTTTTATTTTTAGAAGCCAACTTGAAACAGGTGTAACTTTTGAAAAACAATGCCAAGTTTTACAACTTTTAGCTCAAATGAAAGCCAAGATACAGTTCTACAAGCTCGTATGAAAGAGTTTGACTGTAGCATAGACAGTTTTTGAGATCAACTTTATTGAAGTTAAACTATGAATTCAAAGTGAAAAATTTAGTAGTTTCAGATAAAATGAGGTAAGCAATTGTAATAGCACTCACCAATAGGTTCCAATTGTATTAAGTACCAGCCATCTGAAAATATTTTTGATTTGTAAAGAAAAAGAAAAGAGAAATAAACAAAAAAATGACAAAAAAAAAAGAAGAGAAGAGCCAGAACAACATACATTCTGGTGGTCAGGTGATGAGATGAAGATTGAAGTGGGAAAGTGTTTGGAGTTTTTTTGAGTGTATTTGAGTAATATTGTATTTTTTTCAATTTATTTGTTGGTTTGTTTAAGTTGATCTGGGTGAAATTTGATCTTTTTCACTGAGTTGAAGAAAATGAAAGAGATAGGGTTGAGTTGTAACGATTGATGACATTTAGTGTAGATGCCATGCTATGCTAGATGATAGCGTAGTGGGTACCATTGATATGCTACATGTTAGTGTAGTGTTTTGACTCACTAATACCACAATAAGGCGTCTAAAGGGGAATCTGAGCAGTGTTAGCTGGTTTTCTTATTGCTCAGCTAATGCTACGCTACAGCTACAAAAAAAATTCTAATTTTTTGTAGTGTTAGTGTTTAAAATCATTTGCTAACTGTAGCTTCCTGTTAACCTAGCAGCTAACTGTAGCTTCCTTTAAAGTAACACAAAACACTAACACTAATCCAACACTAAGCTACACTAGTGCTATGTGTAGCATAGCTGACCCACCCTTGGTGCAAAGGTTTAGCCTGTTTATTTGAAGTGTTGTCCGTTGACAACAAAATGGCCATTTCATTATCACAAAACATTTGTGTTTTTAAGTTAAAATTCAAATCTTGAATGGTTTTCAGAACTCTCCGACAGCACCAAATATTCTGCCACACAGGTTCATTTTTGCCACGGCCACAGGTAAAATCACGTCAGCCAAAAAACGGTGATTCCCACACCAATCGCCGTATATTAGCAAATTTTAGCCATTACACGGCAATTGACATTTAAATTTCTTTTTTTTTGGCCTTTACACAGCAATTGCTGTTTAATGGCTAAAAACTTAAATAATTACAGTTTTAGCCACCACACAGCGATCACAATTGCCGTGTGGTGGCTAAAAAACAAGGAAAAAGAATACAAGATCAATGAAAGATAAATAAAAATCAAAGAAATGAATAAAAAGATAAGAATAAACATTAAGATAAAAATGAAAATAAAAGAAAGATGAAAAGATGAAAAATAAAAAGGAAAATAAAAATAAAAATAAAGAGAAAAATGAAAATAAAAATAAAAATAAAAATAAAAATAGGGCATTGCTAAATTCATGC
>KN362704.1:471-12329 GCA_000785685.1 Uromyces viciae-fabae | reverse complement strand
CACTCCATTATACTTTCCTAAATTCTGCTATAAGGGTTAAAATCAACTTTAGCCTCTTTTAGAGTCTCACATACTCACTCAATCCAAATTATCATCAAAATTTTGGGCTGAAGCCATTAATACTGCTACTGATTTATGTAATTTGCTTCATTCAAGTTCAAGAAACTTTTCAATTCCTTATGAAACTTGGTATAACAGAAAATTCAAATATGAAAAACTCAAACCATTTGGCTGTCTTGCGTATTATTTGAAAAATGAAAAATTTAGAAATTCAAAATTAGAAGCTACAGGTGAAAAAGGAATTTTTATTGGTTATCTTAATGACTTTTCCACGTACAAATTGCTCAGTTCCTCAGGGAGTCTTATTTCAACAAGAGAAGTTGTTTTTAGAGAAGATAAATTTCTGGGGTTGAGTAGGAAAGAACTTCAATCTGAAATTGATCCTTTTGTGTTAAAAATTCAAGACAATTCAATAAATCAAGAACAATCTTTACAAGAAAATATTTCTAATCAAACAATCCAAGAATCTATTGAAGATAATGAAAGAATAACTGTAATTAATGAATCATCTGAAGAACAAGTAAGACTTCCTCAAGAAATTAATAGAGATATTTTAACCAGAAACATTCTGAATTATGATAGAACATCATCAATATAAATCTTACAGAATCTCAGTTTTCAGAACCAAAATATTACAGTCAAGCAATAAATTCTGCTGAATCTAAGGAATGGACACAAGCTATTGAAAAAGAACTAGAAAACATGAAAAATCATGATGTCTGGGAAGTAATAGAAAGAAAACCTGAAGATCAATTGTTAAATTGTACCTGGGTCTTTAAAGTCAAGAAAAACTCTGAAAATGAACCCTCAGAATACAAGGCAAGAATTTGTGTGCAAGGCTTTAAACAAACAGAGGGACTGGATTATTTTACTACCTTTGCACCAACGGGGAAATTGACATCCCTCAGAATCTTAATGTCCTTTTCTCTGGATAATAACCTCAAATTTCACCAAATTGATATCAAAAGTGCATTTTTGAATGCGCCATTAACAGAAAATATTCTTTTAAGACCTCCACCCGGTGTCAAGGTTCAAGAAAATCAAAGCTTAAAGCTAAAAAAGGCCATGTACGGTGTGGGAGTTTTTATTGTAATCAAACCACATGACTCAAAAATTTTCAGATTTTTTATTAATTATTAAAACAATGAACATCGACCATAACTCAACTCAATAGTTAAACATAATATACACGGTACTTATTTAGATATATACATCAATAAAAAACAAGATTCAATACATGAATAGTGGATTCAAGCCTGAAGGACTAAGGATATCACAAAATAAACCTCAAAAATGGATTTTAGGGCCAAAATAAACCCTAGTCACTCAGCAAGCCCATACCTCTATGTCACATGGTTCAGAAGTTACAAGGAATATAAGTTTCAATGTGGAGTTTGGGTGACAGTATACCTTTCCCTTGTCTGTAATATTTTACCTTCAAATAATGTCTGTGCTCAGGTCATGTGCTTCTGAAACCCATGAAAGTATCTGTGCACCAATCAGGTGATGTTGTATTTACATCGTGTCTGTGCGCATGACATCATAGGTCAGTGCACCATGACATCACAGGTCTGTGAAGGTCTGTGCACCCATTTTTGCAGGGAAGTTGTGCTTACCCCTGGAGCTAACATCCCTCATATTTTTGTATATAAGGAGCTCTCTCCAGCCTGTTTACCATCCACTCATCCAGTCATCCACCAACCAATTTAACCAACTCATCCATCCATCATATCATCCAGATATCTCATCCATCACTCACTCATACACATACTAGAAAAATAATAAATAGAAAAATACTAAACACCTACATACTGTAACTCAGAAATAAAATACTCAATCATTATATATGTAAAAATATTTCATCTAAAATTAAAAACTATTAACAAATTTTCTATTTCACAAATATGTCACAAATTTCACTGAAATAGATTCATTTAACTTAAAAATTAAAAATAAAACAATCCTAAGTCATTCATCATTCAACCTCTTCAAAACAACTGGATCTCAAGATTCAAACAACTTCAAACACTCACAACTTGCTACTCTTTCTTTTCTATTTTTCTTTTCTTTCTTAATTCTTTAATTTCTAAAACTCATATTAACTTCTTAAATCAATCGTGCTGGTGAGATAATACTTTCTCCTTTCTTACTCTCATCTAAATTCAATCAATCAACTAATACAATATTTTCTTAGTCATAAAATTCAAAATCATTAAAATTAAAGTCTAAACTTCAATTCTTCATTCTCAAAATAAGCCTTTCAATATCTATCAGTTCTCACTATCGAGTTTGTCATTTTCTTTGTTTTTCAAAATATAAAAAAATTGAATTAAAAATTATTTTCTTTATTATTTTTCTAACTCTTCTTTGTTTCAGTCATTGCTTCTAGAAATATAATCTATTAATTTTCAAGTGACAAATATTCTTTAATATAAACCATCAACCAGGTGTAGCCTTTCTCCCTGTTCATCTTCAGACAAAACCATTCTATCAATACCTGTCATCAAGAAAGGCAGAGTTTACACTCATCCATAACTTTCTATATTCTGCCATTAGGGCTTAAATTCTCTAGCCTCTTTTGGAGTCTCACAACGTTGACTAGAAGTATTTGATTTATGAGAATTAGAAGAAAATTTTTTTGGAGCGCCTTTTGGTTTACCTCTCCCTTATTTATCTGGATCAAATCTTGGGTCTTGGAATTCTTGAAGTTCATATTTCTTTAACTAGGTATGTGACACCTCTCATGTGACATGTGAGAAACAAAATGAATAATGAAATCTTATGCATAAACCCATAACTGTTTCCTCCTCTTATCACATATTTGTGATCGTGTCCTTGTGGTCTTCAACACTCCCTCCCGCGATCACAAATTGTAGCCTTCAACCCTATTTTCTCCCTTGAATTTTCCATTTTATTTGGTCCTAATCTTTTAGTAAATATTATTGGAATTGAAGGAAAAATAAAATGAAAAATTTTGTGTGGAGCTCAGACCCCCTGCTTATGTCATCAATATCTCAACACAAAAAGGACGCATCTCCTCTGAGCTACTGAAATCCATATCTTAGTCATTTGAGTAAATCTAAGATTGTAGTACTCAGAGGAGGTGAGTTTCTCTTTTCATTCATTATTCATTGTTTATTTTATCATACTCATAAATTCATGTTTATCAACAAATCACCAGTCTACCAATTTAGTCATTTTAAATAATCATCGCTTTCAATCATAGTCTTCACTCACATTGTGTGTAGGCCACTGTAAGCTCAACAACTACTTTCTTTTGTCTCTTCATTTCTCGTTGTTGCTCATTTCTCATATCTTAAATAAAACAGTTCAATAGGAAAACTCTTGTCATCTTAGTTTTTGTTTGTTTTACGCCTAACACAAGTGTATTAGAAGTCTTAGGTATTTCTCATCTATTTTGTTTTTGTTTCATTTTTATCATGTTTCTTTTATTTTGTTCTGACAATTCAATATCTTAGTCTATTAAATCTTACAGCCATTGCTCATGAAAATCAGTCACTTAAAACGTTTTTTTTTGGCTGTCATCTTAGTTTTTGTTTGTTTTACGCCTAACACAAGTGTATTAGAAGTCTTAGGTATTTCTCATCTATTTTGTTTTTGTTTCATTTTTATCATGTTTCTTTTATTTTGTTCTGACAATTCAATATCTTAGTCTATTAAATCTTACAGCCATTGCTCATGAAAATCAGCGACTTAAAACGTTTTTTTTTGGCTTAAATATTCCATTACTTCATGAACGCATGGTATACCCATAGAAGATGAATAATTACAGTTGATACAAGTGGTTGATTTGTCTCGAGACTTGGAAGTTGAATGAATTACTCTAAGTTCAAAACTAGAAATTTTGTCAGCCTGCTACAATGCTGAGCAAGCCAACATATGTAACATCAAATATTACTCTTATTTTATTATACAATCAAAAAATAAGAACTAATAAATAAAGATTAATTCTTATGGAGAATTCAATATGAACCCTAAATGAAATAAAAAATATATACAAAATATTTGAATAAATTTTCTAATATTCACAAGAGCCCAAATATAATTGTATATTTGGATTGTCAGCCTGCTACAATGCTGAGCAAGCCAACATATGTAACATCAAATATTACTCTTATTTTATTATACAATCAAAAAATAAGAACTAATAAATAAAGATTAATTCTTATGGAGAATTCAATTTAAACCATAAATGAAATAAAAAATATATACAAAATATTTGAATAACTTTTCTAATATTAACAAGAGCCCAAATATAATTGTATATTTGGAGTTCTCATGTAAAAATAATATAGGTTACTCACTGGAAGTACCCCCAAATTCCTACTCCTTCACCACTTTTGCTACATCTGGCACCAATCTAGCACCAATTGTGTTATGGAACCTAATTACACACGTTACACATGTTACATACATTAACTGTGAAATAACAAACATGTATTTAAACATAAATAACCTTATTTATGAGTTTTATGAATAATGTAGAAAATAAGTACATACAGAAAAATCCTTGACAATAGAAACATCTATATAAATCATGAGATCTACTAAAATACATAAATCATTGAAAAATAAATATATTCAAATTGAACTAAATTTTTCCTCGAAGAACAGATACTGATCTATCAAGGAAAAATACATACATCATCAAAAAATCAAATAAAACAATAGAAAATTAATTTTGAAATACTTAGATAAAATCCGCTTATTTACATGATCTGTTAAATTGTATAACTGTCTGAATTTCTATTTTAAATAGATTTGAAATGGCCAGAAAGCACTTTCCGACGCAGGAGAACATTAGATAAATCACAAAGCATGAGATCTTTTTTTCAATTCGAAAGATCCCATTTTCAAAACAAAATCAAATATACATAAATCTACTATTTCATCATGAGAACTTGAATACAAGGCTTCAGTTCGCCTCTGAGGCTTCTAAAAGGTATAAATAGGGCCTTTGCCGTCGCCCTTTATCCCCCATCATCATCCAGTTACATCATTGTTATAAATTACTTAAGCCTAAACCATATAGTCTTCGAAGTATCTTAACACCAGTAACTCATTATCTTGATCTCAACCATCTCTCTACAATCTCAACTGCCTGCTCTAGCCAACCAGGACGACCAGTTTCTCTCTATCTGGAGGATATATAGGTTAGTAAGTACCATATTCCTCTCATATCTTATTATCTAGTTGAAATAAACTAGCATATTGGGCTTTAAAACACCCCTGCACTGCAGGCCCCAAATATAAGGGCATTCAAAACACCCCTGCGACGCAGGCCCCTTGAAATAAACCTAGCAGGGCATTAAAAACACCCCAGAGGCTCTGTCCCCTGCTTTTAAAATATTTATTTATTAATAAAAATAAATATTTTCTTATTTAATATAATTATTTCTAAAAATAATCAAAACTACTTAAATCTTGCACCCTGCATAGCTAGAAGGATTACTCCTTGGCATTACAGAGGCTGACAAATTTTATCAGAAACATTGAGTACACAAGAAGTCAGGCCTTGAAGAGTTTTTACTGCTTGAATTGTTGATTCCATGTGGCGCTCATGAATTTGATTAGAAATGGCTAGAAAAATCTGCTTGACAACTGCACTAAAAGAACCAGAATGTTTGTTGATGAAACATTTGATGTATGAGTGTATGTTAAAATATTGAACAAAAAATTAATAAATATTTTTTAATTTTTATATGTTTGAGTAAGAAAAGGATAAAAAGGATTGTTTTTATCATTGGCTCTTAGATTGAACTTTGAACCTTTCACCGTTTGTGAAATTTCTCTCCCAGCAAATTTAGGAGCCAATGAAGCACTTCATTGACTCCAAATTTTCTAGAAAACACATGTCACAGAAATTAAAGAAAAAAAAAAACAATTTTAAAGCAAAGATTAAAAAAAAGAAAGCCATGGAAAAAAATTTATGTCAAATATTATCTAATATCTTATATTCTGTAATGAGAAATTCGGCTGAATTCCACAATCTTCCAAATTACATAATTTTTTTTATGTAAATTGGAATCTACAAGAAGTTTTTTTTTTTTGTGCAGAATCCAACCTAAATCCAAGTTGAACTCTCAACAATACCTCACACAAGTCACACCCAAGTACCACCTGTTCTGCCTGTCTCAAGGCAAAGCAATTTTTTTCATGGTGACTTCCACCCTTGGCCAATTTTCCCCTTGTCAGTCACTTTCACTACCACACACTTTGTGAGGTATTTCTATGCCTTTGAATACTAAATTTCAGTATTTAGACTATGAATGTCCACAAATAAATTTTAGTGATGATTTTATCACAAAATAATTTATTATATATTAATAATAAAGGTTGGTTACAGCTATTTATATTAAGGATATACCTTATATAAATGTGTCTACTGTGGTAGTTTAACTTATAGTTAAAACAATGGCACAGGTACAATTTAGAAATAAATTGTAAAGTAAATTGGGGGGAGGCTTGAGGTAAGCTGCTCTGTCCAGAGGCCAGAGTCCTCCTCAATTTACTTATAGAATTGGAGCAATAAGATAGAAGGGGGAATATCTTTATCTTATGTTACAATTCTAGTAGAGCCTATAGCTGGTTCAGGAAAATAAAGTGAAGGGGTTTTTACTTTGGTCTAATGACACTAGTAACTTACTTAATTTCGTGGTTTGGGTTGGATTGATTGGTTTATTCTATGTATATGTATGATGGAATGAATGAACCAAAAAGGGGAGGGAGAGCCAGGTATTTATAGAAAAATCCTTCCTCTAGGGCGCTCTTAATTCCTTCCATTTTCCTATGGGAATAATTTAAGAGATCCCATTCCTGTCATAGATTTATAAGTGAATATTATTCCCTCTTATTCTTTATTACATATTTATAGCAACTTGTAATAAAGAATAATGATATTTCCACGTATTCCTTTTTAAGATTTTAGACATTTCTCATGGACTTAAATTTAAGTAAATATTTTAATTCATTTTATTTGAATTATGTTCTAGAATTCTAGACCTTTTATGCGGGATGAAGATGAAATCATTTCTTCTTAATTCCTTTTGAATTATCCTGGGAATAATTATCTGTAATTATTTTCCCAGGGTTCTACATTGTTTAAATTGTTACAATGTCGAGGAAAATTATCTAAGTAGGCATGTGTACCTATTGTTTAAAAACTTCTCCAGCCCATAACTTTTAAACTAGAGGAGCTACGTCAATTCTGACTGAATTTCATGTGTGTACATAATGTGGAGTATGTGTTAATCATACACTAAGCACCTACATGTAAATTATAATTATTTTTGCTTTGTGTAATAATTATTCTTGTGGGCTGAATACATCAAGAAGGGTTTAGAATTCAAGGGTGGCTCCGCATAGTTACCTAGGTTAGATTTTGATGAGGATTCAGAAAATGTAATAATATTCTGTGTGTTCCTTATAATAAAAAAGTTATTCAATATTTCCTATATCAATATCTAATATTTTATTGTTTGTAGGTTGTTTTGGATAAGTATTTTATCTCACAACCTGACACACTTGCTGTTGGAGTTTCCTCCCTTTTTTGACACTTTATTGACTTGGTCACATAGTTGGGCTCTTAGAACCCAATATAGAGTTAGAAGATAGCATTAGTTAAAAGTGTTATCAAATTGTACCTCAATCAATTAAATATTTAAAAACAAAAACAAAAAAAAAAGGGAAGAAGAAACCTTAAAAAAAAAAAAAAACCTTCAGAATATTTTTAGTTTATTATTACAATATGAATAACATTAGCCGCTTTTCAACACCAAAATCAACCCAACAGAATGAAGGGAGCATAGAATTGTCAAGGATTTTGTATCCAGTGTTTCATTTCAGTTGAAGATCATAGATCTTTAGAAGCCATAGAGGCAGAGGGGATTTGAAACAGATTGTCGGTAAGAGGAAAGGTTAATCAAGATCAATATCATTCTAGAATTTAAACAATTATTGTTCTAGGTAATATGCAAGGTAAGAAGAAAAGGGTAAAAATAAAAATGAAAATGAAGAAAATAAAGAGATGAAATACATACATGAATAAGGTTGAGTACCAGTTGAGTTGAAATATAGACCAACAAAGACTTGTAGTTTTTCTGCAGATCTATATGTTATATAATATGAGGACCTCCTTAAGAGAAGAAAAGGCTAATTCTTGGAAGGAACCAGCAACCAAAGAGGTATTCCAAAAAAAAAAAAATAATTAACTCGGAGTACCTGAGGCACATAAGTGTTTTAATTTGTTGACATAGTGTGTTTGTAAAAAACGTTGGACCACATTTCTTTTTTTGTATCCAAAAACATGTATATAGTTATTTTACAACCTTCTTTTTTTTTTATAACTTGATTTATTTTTAATGCACACTGCCACATAACCTCACATGCTGAAGCATCTTTGTTGTTTAAGCATCTTAATCTCAAGCTACCCACTTACCTTGCACATTTGAGGTGAGCCATCATCAACTTCCACCCAATCTCATCTAGAACCAGTGTCTCCCACCAATCAGAGGAATTTTTTACAGGAAAATTGGTATACACTGTGGATTTTTTTTGGTTTTTTCTTTTTTCAATTTTTTTTATCTTTTTTCTTTTAGGATTCTCATCATGTTCATGTCTTATGCCCCTTCCACCAATGTTGCAGTTGTTTGAATTCAGCTTCAGGGTCATTCAAAAACACCAATATTCAACATCTCAAGACAGTTTTTCTATTGATGGAGCAATTTATTTTGTCAAACCCAATGTGTGGTGCAAAACCCCAATGAATAAAAGAAGCAAGGGAGGAATAGCTTGCTTTGGCCAGATGATTGGATGTTCATGCTTGAATTGGTAGAATAAGAATCAGGCCTCTTTCGAGACAAGCTTTGTGAGAAACTATACAACAGCAACAAGACACTGGTTCGCATTGAAAATATTCACAAAAACTTGGTCGAGAAGCTTTGGATTACTCTCAAGAAGGCTAAGACTGCTAAAATTTGTAAGTGTCTTGTTAGTAAATTCTTTCACATTGATGCAATGGAGCATGTTCCAGCGGAATTCCTTGTTTCTACAGGTGAGTATTCTCCTTATTGTTCTTCTGAAAGATATGGCTAAATCAATGTCAATGGGGCACAGAAAAAATTGCTATCTGTGACCGAGATCTTCTGTGGACATTTTCTCAATCTGCTCAACAGGAACAACCCTCAAGGTTTCTGATTTATCATCTGGAAGAACCCCAAAATAGTCAGATTGTTACCAGTCATCTCAATCCATGGCCTCCTTGCATTGAATTTCAGAGAAGATACTTTCAATGCAAAGAGGTTTAAACACTTCTTAAAATGTGACCTGGTATGTTTTCCTTTCTTTATCTATTATCAATATTCCCTTTTTATTTAATTGAACATATTCACCATGGGAAAAATGAGGGATCCAGATGACCAGTGAAATCAAATCACTAGCTGGTCACTGATTCAGATTCTAAGATTTTTCTGAGAAGATTATGCCTGTCAGTTTTCAGTAACTGATTCTGATTTTGACCAGTACATAAAATGATCCAAGAATTTCTCTTAGAAGAGAATACCAATCAGTTGTTGGTAACCAATTCTGATTCTGAGAAGCACATAAAATACTCCAGAAATGATCCTGAAAATAAAATAAAAGTCACTTGCCAATCACTCAACATATTTAGAAAAACATTATGAATTTCCTCAAAAAATATTATTGAAATATTCTTCAGGTCCTTAAAGAATATTGTGAAAATATTAATGAATTCTTTGAGAAATCTTGTCAAAATGGTTCCCGAGATTTTGAAACATCTCCAATTTGCCTAGCTGAATAACCAAAATTTCATTCCATTTTATCAGTTTTATAATGCTAAGTGATTTTTCAAGGAGGAATCCAATTTCAGTATCACTTTTTAGTCAAAACAAATCCCTATTTGGATTTATTTCCCATAATTCCTTAAGCGAAATTTTTAATTTGAAGGGGAATTCAAATGGATAATTCTTCGATTTCATCAAAATATCACATAATTTAAAACAATTTTTCTTTTGTTTTTTGCAACAAAATAACCGACAAATTTTACTGTGAGTATTTTCAAAGCATGTATATTTACAGGAAGTTGATTCATTTGTTTTTTAGCATATAAGACTACAGTAAATATAAAAATGAGTGTGGACATCATCCTTTTTTACAAAGGAGTCCCAACAATATATCAATGAGCTCAGTGAACCAACACTGCAGGGACCCTTCAATATTTCAAGTACAATGAAGATATGTGGATTACAACAAAAATCCAGACAACTTATGCATTTGTTGAGCTCATTCGGTCCATCAGGCATTATTCATCATCCAGCGCCCTTTTCAGTTTACCAGTCACTGATAAAAATCATGTTGGATTATCTATAACAAGAAAGAGACAACTCACTTCTTCCAACATGTAATTTATGTTAGTTCCAAATCACAAGGGCATCAGGAACTACATAGCTTGTTAAGTCTCTTTCTGCACAAAGCTTTGATATTGATTCTTGGATTCTTTCTAATCTGCTAGAATATCTTAAATCTACATGGGCAGGCCTTTCTTGTGCTTGTTGGCCTGGCTCAAATTTGTCAACCATTTCTTCAATATTTAAATGACATTGTTTCAGGGAGGCCATGTTATGAGGAGAGAAAAAACAGAAGTAGATATTGTTAGAAACTTTGGAAAAGTAAATTTTAATTAGGCACTTGATGTTCAAAGTTGGATGGACTCAGGAATTTTCATAATGATTATGTATCAGTTGATATACGGTTGCAAGGTGTGAAACAGGTGTATTAATTGCAAAAATAAACAAATGATCTTGCTATGTCCCTTATTTTACCACATTTTAAGCACAATCATTCCACGTCTCTGGAGGATCTTGTAACTCAATAAGGATCCTTGACTTTTGTTTCCCTCGGGAGGTCCTCAAACACAGAAATACGTTGGAAAAATTTTTCAGATATCTGATCAGCACAGAAGAATATAGTTTGGATGCTTCCAAATATTTTCTGGTCTTGTTCATGTGGTTTAAATTCCAGGTCTGAGTTACCCAAATTTACAGATTCAATTTAACTGCATTGAAAAGAGACAATATAATATACAATGTTGGAACTGCTAACAAATGCTGTGTAACCATTATAGTCAATATAGTCGACTTATTTGGGAACTTACTATAAGAAAACCTTTGTTTCCCTGCAGTGATCATGTGCAATGTTGGGTAACGATTACACTCAACTGGTTTGTCTGCGTAAAATAGAATTAACTTTTTCCCTCAAAATGACCTTGGCTTAGTCACCTCTGCGGAAATCTGCTTGCTTTGATTGCAATTACTTATTGAACTGTTCATGTGCACTCAGCACACAATATAAACACATATGAGTCATTGAAGTAAATCCCTCCATTCAATTATATGCAGAGGTGATTTAACGGAGGAAAAAAGTACATATGTGGTGGCTGGTGCATTCACAAACAATGGCAAATTAAGCAATGCTGACATGTCATATAATTCACTCTTGTTTACGATTAAGTATCCCCTATATTTCTTGATACTTTAATCTTAGAACTCATTCAAATAAGAGACCATCATCCCAAATATTTCCTATTATCAAATAATCATTAGAGTAGTATATGACAATGGAGCATCCTGAATCACAAAGTTCTGATGTGAGACTCCAAAAGAGGCTAGAGAGTTTAAGCCCTTATGGCAGAATTTAGAAAGGGATGAATGAGTAAGGACTCTGCCTTTCTTAATGACAAGAAATTGACTGATGGGTTGAAT
>JNCO01007174.1:0-12332 GCA_000785685.1 Uromyces viciae-fabae | reverse complement strand
ACACGTGATAATTTTTCATATTTTGAATTTCTTTTTCTTCAGCTTTTTTCCATTCTATTGATTCATTTGATTCTAGAGATTTATAATGATTTTTGGGGACATCTGCATTGAATATTAAAGTGCCCCTTCTATTTCTTTCTAAAATATTTGATGGACTTCTTTCAAAATAGTTAATTTTGCTATGATCATTATTCTCATCACGTTGACTTTCTTCTTCTGAAGGTAATTCTGCATCTTCAATTCTTTTTCTTTCATTCCACACATGATAATTTTTCATATTTTGAATTTCTTTTTCTTCTGCTTTTTTCCATTCTATTGATTCATTTGATTTTAGAGATTTATAATGATTTTTGGGGACATCTGCATTGAAAATTAAAGTGCCCCTTCTATTTCTTTCTAAAATATTTGATGGACTTATTTCAAAATAGTTAATTTTTCTATGATCGTTATTCTCATCACGTTGACTTTCTTCTTCTGAAGGTAATTCTGCATCTTCAAAAGGTAAAATAAAATCATCATTAAAATTTGGTAATTTTTCATTTTGGACTACATGGTAACTAGGATTAATTGATTTTAAAAAGGGAAAATTTGATTCATCAAAATATTCATGTTTTGTTATGAATATATGCTTATCATTTAATCTTGCTACTTTGTAAGATGAATAATCATTTGAATAGCCAATTAAAACTCCTTCCCACGCTACTGAATCAAATTTCTTTTCTTTCAATTGAGTTGGAATTTTGACGTAAAATTTGCAGCCAAAAGGTTTGAAGAAATCAAAGTTAGGTTTCTTCTTGAATAATAGTTCAATTGGTGAAATTCTATTTTTAGATAATGAAGTTAAACAATTTAAAGTTGATGTAGCAGTTAAAAGCGCTTCTCCCCACCATTCTGAGGATAAATTAGCTTGCATTAGTAAACACCTTGTTGTATCTAAAACTGATCTATTAGCCCTTTCAGCAAATCCATTATGTTGTGGCGTGTATGGGGGAGAAATCTTGTGTTGAATACCATTTTCATTCAAAAATTCAAAAATTACTTTATTACAAAATTCACCACCACCATCTGTAATTAATTTCTTCATTTTAAAACTAGTTTGATTTTCAAAGAATTTCTTGAATAAAATTATTTCTTCTATTGCGTCTGATTTTTGTTTTAATAATCTAATGTAGCGTTGTTTTTACCAGTTATTATTTTAATATTTGTATTTATAATATTAGTAAAGAATTTGAAACTATTAAATATATGATGACTAGCTCCACTATCAATAACAAAACTTGAATTATTTATTAAATCCGTAGCACAATGAGCAAATAAAGGTTTAGCATAATTTTCTTGATTATTTTCAGTAATTCTTTCTTGTAAATTGTTTTCTTTTTGATTATTAGCTAAATTTATAGATGATTTAAATTTTTTATTATTGTTACTAGGGAATAATTCAGGGTGAACTGCCCAACATCTATCTAAAGAATGACCTGATTCATTATCATGGCGTCTTATGATGACTAGCTCCACTATCAATAACAAAACTTGAATTATTTATTAAATCCGTAGCACAATGAGCAAATAAAGGTTTAGCATAATTTTCTTGATTATTTTCAGTAATTCTTTCTTGTAAATTGTTTTCTTTTTGATTATTAGCTAAATTTATAGATGATTTAAATTTTTTATTATTGTTACTAGGGCATAATTCAGGGTGAACTGCCCAACATCTATCTAAAGAATGACCTGATTCATTATCATGGCGTCCATTTCTACAACCCATATTTGGATGAATTGCCCAGCATCTTTCAATTGAATGAGTAGCTGAAGGATTATGTTGTCCATTCTTGCATGCAGGAGGGGGCCTTTTTGAATTTTTCTGAGGTGCTTACATGATGCAGATTCTCCATCTAACTTGGCTTGCCATTTGCTCCAGCAGATTGTTTTCATTTTTTATTGCCACCAATGGGACTTATGGATATACAACTAGAATAAGTCCATAAAAATGGAGTAATAGGAAATTAATGCATTAAGAGTCAATAATAATCCCATAAAACTTCCCATATTTCCACACATAACATGATCAAATCCCCTCTGCTAACATCCTCAAGGCTCAGACTTGTATACCTTCAGATCAATTCTGTCTATTTTATTTCATTTTATTTAATTTTAGCATTAATATTCTCAGGCAGTTGGCCCACAAACTCACGTGGTTTTTACCGCCCGCAGACCAACTGCATGCACACAGTTTTCCACAAACACACATGGTTTTTAAACCACATGTTTTTTGCAAAAATAAAAAGAAGGAATAGTTCTTTGGGGTCTAAAAACCCCCAAGAAAATTCCTCAGAAATTTTTAAAGAGTCTTGGCCCCCAAAAAAATTAATCAAAAAAAAAATTCCTGAACAGTCGCTTGCCCTCAGAAGCAACAAAAAATTCTGAGGAATTTTCTTGGGGGTATTTACACCCCAAAGAACTATTCCTTCTTTTTATTTTTTCAAAAAAATGTGGTTTAAAAAATGTGTGTTTGCAGAAAATTGTGTGCACGTGGTTGAAACCACATAAATTTGCTGGCCGACCGCGTGAGAATAGTAATGCCCTTGATTTGATTTCATTTCATTTCATTTTTATTTGAACTCTTGGATGAGATTTTATTTGATTTTTATATTGTTTGATTTTGTTTTCTCTATTTATAATACTTAGTTTTATCTTGCTTCAGTTCATTTTTTTTTTTTTTTTACTTTATTGCGTTTTCAAATTACAATTTTATATTTTATCTTACTTTGTTTTACTGTGTTTTGTTGTGCTTCATTCCATTGATTTTTTTTTTTATCGTGTGTTTATAGTAATTGAGCAGTGACATCAAGATAACCATAAAAGAGCCCAATGAGAAGGAAAACAACCCCTTTTTCACCCTCAGTTGAAGTTCAAGCATGCCATATTTTCAAAATTTTCTTTCCAAAAACATGGCCCTACATTTGGGACCTCTGAAAATTTGATGTATTAGCGTGGTTCACAATACACATTAGTGTGTTTCACAATACACATTAGCCCGGTTCACAATACACATTAGCGCGGTTCACAATACACATTAGCGTGGTTCACAATACACATTAGCGCGGTTCACAATACACATTAGCAGGGTTCACAATACACATTTCCAAGTCACAATACACATTTCCAAGTAAAATTTTAACTCAAAACCTGTAAGCTGCGGCATGGCTGCAGGCTAAAAAATCTGTTGTGAAAAAATACCAATTTCAACTGGGTACAAACAGTGAAAAGGAAAAGACGATATGAATTTGAAGTATTCAAACTGGTGAATTTGATATTGAATATTGAGCAGATTGAATAAACTAGATGTAGTGATTTATAAAGTAACTATATAAAAAGGTAAATAAAATAAATTAGCAGTGCAAGAAGAGAAATTCCAACAAGAAATTTCATTTTGAACCCCAAACTTAACTAAGCCCCTTGATTCAGGGCCCAGGGGGGCGCGGAAAAGCCACGCGCGGCTGCTTGGCTGCCCTCAAAGGAGGGACTTAGGCGTAAAACGGAAATTTTGCCTGAGAGGTTTTTGCAAGTTTGGTGCAAAAAGTTCCAAAGTCACAATACCTCCAGCAACTCCAGCCCTGGGCTCAAAAATTATTGATAGAAATGGAGGCTGGCATGTTGGCTTCCTTATGTACCAATTTAGAGCCATCAGGTAATATCCTTCCCCTTTAAATTGAGGCCCCAAGGAGGTGTCTTCAATCTGAGGCACCACTCGCGGGCCAGAGATAAATCCATGATTGACAAACCAATGACATACATGTCACTTTTTTTATCAAGGTTTGACATCATTTGACACCATGTCACATGATTTTTTCATATCACATACATCGGTAATGCCAAAATTTCCAAGTTCCTCATTTTCTTCAAATCCCATCTTCCAAGACTCAAACAAAACAAGTCATCAAGAGGCCATCCAATTTACCCTCCACACCTCAACCCAGCGACACCACCCCATCAATCTCATCCGCAGTGCAGTCCCAGCAATCAACAACCACGGCTCACCCCATATTTCATAAAAAGCTTGAGAAGTTGCTCTACATATGTGAGGTCATACGCCAGCAAACGTTCGATCCCAAAAAGTTCATCATGGTGTTTCTCTAACTGCCACAATCCAAGCTGGCGTACAAACAATGCCTCTGGGGAGTTCCTGATGGGTTTCCATCTACTATAGGCTTTCTTGATGCTCTCCGCAATCTTGCCTGGTCCAATCACAAGGGGAAACAGCTATGGAAGAAGTACATTTTAAAGGAGGTGAGTCCGTTCAATTCATTTATCTTCATTTTTAGATGATTCATCATTCTTATGCCATGTCAATATATTCTTTCTTTATGAAAGGCTCAAATTTGTGTGACTAGTGATCTCTCCAATAACCATGGACCTTTTGTCAGCACCAATTAAATATAGCTGGGTTTCTTCTCTCCAGAGGCAAAGGAAGATTGGGTCACCAAAGTGTTGATAGAGGAAATGCCTTTCCTCTATCAAATGTTAGCAGATTCTCTCCTGGAACAGATGGAAGTTGGATAATTGCAATCAGATAATTCTGATCTGGAAGATGATGAAGAGGGTCTCTCAAGCAAGCCCGATGACATATCCTCTGACTCTTCCTCTTTCCATCCCAAACAATCATCTGGTTGCAAAAATATGTGAATTCATGTGGTGGGTTTTTTTTTTGCTTATTACCAGTGATTTGAAGTTTTTTTCCACCATCAAATGGATTTTTATTACATTTTAATCTTGTTTCCACCATTTAATGGGTATTTTTTCTGATTACCTTTCTTTCCAATTACCAATTTTAATTTTTTTTTCCACCATTCAAACTCAATCATATTGCAAGCTGATACCCAAAAATCTTTTCTAATTTGGTTTTAGGTTGCCAGCACAGTGTGTGCAATGGTGCAATACGTCTGCAATAGACGAGCAAATGCATTGCAGATGCACAACACTGTGGTTTTTCTTGCTTGTGGGGTAAGAAAGAGGATCAACAATCACGTAGGTTACATTGGGCTCACTAAATCAAGGACCTCCGGACGCCCTGCTTTGGATACTCTTGGAAAGAGCGCTCAACAGAAGATCAAGGATGTGTTTCAAAAGGCTGATGGACTCTCTGATGGTTTGAACACGCTCATTTGCATCAATAACGTAGACTTTGAAGAAAACGTTCACACCAAATATACAAAAAAAACTCAAGATCTTTCCATGCTAAATGGGGCTACCTTCATGCGCTTGACCCAGAACTTCTGGCAAGTGTCAACTCAAGAGATCTCACCCTCTCCAGTTACAAATCTGCCATATCAGTTGCATAAAGCCTACAAGTTGATCCTTCAATGTTCATGCCTTCAAACAATGATAATCTACACTTCAAAGAGGTGTTGAAGAGTAAGATTTCAACTGTGATCATGAAAATATCTAGCAACAACTCATGAAACCAACCCCAAAATTGTCAAAAACCCACCCCCTGTTGATGTAATATTGCCAAAGAAACCCAACATAACAATGCTCCAACTCATGCTTGCATCAGACAATTCATTGGGGGGGGGTTACAGATGTGTTTGATGAGATTGTAGATCAGGTGGGGCTAGATAAGAAGGAATTTTTTGATCACATCCACGTGGTGGAGGGCAATCTGGGGACATGTAACTTAATTCAAAGCCTTTGTTCACTTTGACACCCTAGCATATACCCCGAGAGCAGCTTATCCAACATTCTCACTAATCTAGGGGCTTCTCACATTTTATGGAACGTTTCCCAGTGAATATTTTTGCATCACTTTGGTGACAATACAAATTCAACCAACTTGGTTGCTTGGAGACTACTCTCCGTGCTAGGTATGCCTTCTAATGAGCCGAAATCCCAAAAGGATTACAATCAAATGATTGTTAACATCGTCAAAATTCATGAGGCGTCAATCTTGTATTTTTTACTGTACGTATGTGTTTCCCTCAGTTCTACATCATTGTTTCAGTGCCGATACTGACACTTCATATCTCACTAGTGTTGTTATTGATAGGGAGAATGATATACTCCCAAAAGATAAGGTGAGGATGCGCGCGGGCAACATTTGCAATGTAGTCAATTGGTGCTATCACCGATTCTTCTCCCCAGAGGCTTTGAGGCAAGCAAAAGAAAACCCTTCACCCAAATTGGCCAACCTCCTTTTGCGTACCCGCAACTTTGCAACTGTCATGGAGTGTGATCAAGAAATGCATGCGGGTGACATTGGTAGGGTTCTCAAGATTTGGCAGAAATGGGTGGTAATGGCTCAAGGCATCAAGGGACTGTACCAATATGGAACAGCCCACCCCTGTATTTATCTACTGCTAACACTCATACTACCACCTGGCCTGCAAAAAGTGTTACTGCATTCAATGCTTGTATCACCCTCTGGTTATCCCGGCCATTTTGTTGCAAAAGACTATTACCTTGAACTACAGAATTATTGGCTTAAGTATTTTTTTAATCACAATGGTACTGGTACCCGGATTTCTCGTCGTTTGAATAAAATATCTATCAATATTCCACTAGTACTAAGTAGGCTATCATTTATATTCTGCCTATTTCATTTTATTCTGTCTATCTGTCTATTTCATATCTCTTTTATGTAGTTCTCATATCCAATCTTATACTCATCCAATTTTTTTCCCTTCTGTTTTGTCCTAAAAGCTTCAAAAATTGTTGCACGGCATCCAGGGGGACTTGGGGACTGATCACATTTACCAATCCCAAAAGCATCTGTTGGAACACTTGGATCTATGCAATTTTTTGCAAATGGCGCATCAAAACGACATTTGTTGCGTGCACAACCCTCAAAATATCCGCAAATCCTTTGACAAAATCAAAGACATCTACATTGAAGGACTCAAAAAATTACAACTTGAAGCCCAAAACAAGAAAATATCCTGATCCAACCCTGCTTCATCCTGGTACTATTCCCAAGACGCCGATGGACCCAAAGAATAATTGGTCACATCCATCAAAGCAGTCCGCTTTTTATAGGATATCATTTCAGCATTGGGTTTCCTCTTCAGTTGATTTAAAGTTAATAGCGTCACAGGGATCAAATCAAAGCTCATTGTGCCTGTGCGCTGTATTTTGGGGGGTTTGGGTTTCTTCTCGTTATGTCACATTTTATTTTCTTCTGCTTGTGCCTGTTTCTTCACCCTGTTTCTCTCTTCTTTTTCCTGTCTAGTCACAAATAGCTTTCTCTTACGTAGCACTTGGATTAACTGTTTCATCATTTTTTGGTGATTATCCAATATTATTTTTCCCTGATCTACTAATTTTAATTCACTATGATAATGCACATATAATTGATCTGATTGAAATGCAGCCACTGATTCATCTAACAACTTCAATTGACCACTAACTACCTCGCCTCCTAAAATAAGTCGCAAAACCGAGGGTGGCTGGTGGGCCTCAATTGCCTTGATGTAAGTACAAGCTCAAGACAACGGGAAATAATCCGATGTGCACACAAGCGAATCTGTGAAACTGTACATAGATGCAAATAGTTTCTCCATCTTTTCATGGAGAAATTCAGCAAATTGTTCCATTACGGGCTCCAAGGGTACCTCAGAGGGCTTCAAGTTGAAAAACACAGTTGGTGATGGATTGGGCTGTTCCATTACCACCATGTGCAAGGGCAAGGGAAACACCATTGGATCCTGTAAAAAAGGATCCAAATTGGTTTCATCCACACCTCACAGGTTGATCCACGCAGTTTTCCAGATAGGTTTGCACAATGAACATAAGCATGGAGGGAAATTTTTGTCCTCCATGCGCTGCATCTCACGGATCACATTGGGATCTTGTTTTGAGATGGGGGTGTATCCTGGCCTGATTAACCCCAGATGCATATCAAAATTCACGCAAACATTACAGGACAACAAATTGGACTCACTTGTTGTCCAAGGCAAATGTGATCCGGAGACAAACCGGAGTGATTGAAAGCGCATCCATGCGGTTGTCGTCAGTTTGGCAATCAGGTCTCTCCCGATTGAACTTGGACAAGTTGTGCTTTCCATGTCGTCTCACTGGCTCAACAAATAAGATAGCCAAACCAGTGTTCCCACCTCGCCCACACCAACCAATAATCTGAAAAATGATTGTGGGATCGTCTCGACCAAGATGGATGACACAACGGACTCGCTTCCAGTTCTGTTCCATCCCTAGTGCCATTGTACTACCGATGGTAGCAAGGTTGCCTTCTGGGAAATCTTGTATCACGTCGATCTTATCCAAATCACCTGAGCAAGAATGAAATCTTTGGCAAAATGTGCTTTTTGGATTATTTTCATCACCAGGTGTGTTATGTGCTTGATTTAATGATGTTAACGCTTCTAATGTAGAATTTCAAGTTGACAAGTACACATGCATCAGGAGCAATTGAGCATCAGGGATTGCTGTTTGAGGGGGAAATAAACTTAATAGATCAATGCATGATTGCATTGGCACTCTTATGATGGTTATTTTGGGTCTAGTTAATTCTCCATGAAAAAAATGCATTTCTTCATGTTTGACCTTCAAACGGTTCAAGATGGAATCAATGGCTGTTGGGCAGCAGGTTTCAGACAATAATAGCATTGGGGCATTTGATGCCATAAGTTTCTTGCCAAGATTACCGTATGATGGACAAAAAATGCTGATGTCCTTGTGTTTTCCATGAGAATTGATATTCTTTGATTGACCACTTGCAACCAAGCCCCACATGTAGATCATGTGGGCTTCATTGACCACAGTAAGAACCAATCTATATTGAAATAAATAATGATAACAAATATCTTGAAAGATTGGGCTGTTCAAGAATACTTCTGGACTCTAAGATAGATTTGAACTCTGTTGACTAGCAAGACCAAACTGGAAAACATCAGCAATTGCTCAATCACTAAATAAATAAAAGAGTATGCACCACTGATGATGTCTTTTGCAGTTTGGCCATTCAACCTCATTTTGGTCAGATTGATGGTGGTAATTTTAGTGTTTTTCTTCTCTCATACCTGTAGAAAATTAATGCGCAGAAGATAAAATTAATGGCTTATAATTTAGATTAGAATGGATTTGAAAAAATGGAATACCTGATTATCACCCAAAGAATCAAGTGGGTTTAGAACTAGGATGATAGGTTTCAGCCACTGATCAAACAGCTGATGGAACATTTCAGCTATGCAACTTTTTCCATAACCAGTACCAGCAAGCAGGAAAGTGTGCTGCCTCTTTGTTAGAGACATCACTGCATTGATCTGTAGCTTCTTTGGGGTGTTGGTGAATCTTTCTTTGGATTTCTTTTTGATATAGCCATAGCGGTCTTCATCGTTGAGCTCAGTGATCTCCTGCAACAATAACACCGGTTTTTTTTTTTTTTTTTGGTGGTTTGCAACATCATGCAGAGGCAAAAATGATTGCTTAGGAGCAACAATTTTCGCAACCCTTCTTATAAAAATGGCCATGCAGTGGTCTGAAAGTTTTGATGGCAGTCAACTCACATCGGAACATATAAGACACTCAATTGACAAGCGCGGGTGGTGGCTTTTCTATAGGATTGAAGATTGTTGATTTTTTCTTGTTTTGGGAGAAATACAGGGAGGAAAGTAATTAAAAAAAATGATAATGATGGAGTGTTTCTTCCTACCTTTCAAATGAGGTGTATACCATCATAAATGGATGACACATTCAGGAGATATTAGGAAAACAAAAAGGTGTCCCATTTCTGGAAACCTCTCAGGCAAAAAATCAGTTTTACCGGGCAAGTCCCTCTCAGGATGAAAGTTGGGTCGGGTCAACCTGGTTTTGCCCCAAACCCGGCGCTTATTGGGTTGGGTCAACCCGGTTTTTCCCCAAACCCGCCGCTTATTGGGTTGGGTTTGGTCATTTAATTCAAGTTTTTGACAATTTCTGACCCGGCCCGGTAGGACCCGGACCTTTTGTGGGGTTGGTTCTGGCTTGTTTTTTGCTTATTGGGTAGACCCTCTGACCCGGATCCTAGAGGTAAATATAATATGACTATGTACATAGTCATATGTACATAATATATGTAGTCCGGCCCGGGAGCCTAATATTTTGTAAATATGATTTTATATCATGATATCAGTGTATTTTTATGTATTTATATAGTTTAAAACTTTAAGCTAGAGTATAAGCTAAGGTATCTACTTTATAGTATCTACTCGTATCTCTCCTGACTCCTCACAATTGTTTATGAAAATTTTTTCTAATTTCCATACCGGTACTCTTCATCATCATCATCATACTTATAGTCTACTTTGTCTTATTATATTATATACTTCCCCAATTCCTCCCCACTCTGTAGAATCTCCACTAGCTTCCTTCCTATTACTAATTTACAAACCGGAAACCAAAAGACTATGCCTTGTACCAAGAAAAAGAAACCCCCCGCACCAAAACCCTACCAGAAACTCAAGAAAACATTGATCCTCCATCCTCTCCCCCTCCAACTAATCAAGAACTCCTTTCCAATCAGCCAAATGTACTTCCAACGGCGAACAAACAAGATAGCCTGGCCCTCAGCCAGCCTATCTTGGCTCAAGAATCTGCCCCCCCACCTGACCCAACTCCGACTTCTAACCGGATGTCTAATCCGAAAACCCCTGCTCCCCATCCTCATTGCAAAAGTGGAGAGGATTCTACCACTAGTGCAGGACCCGCAACCAACAAGAGGAAAACCACAAGCGATATCTGGAGACATTTTGATAAAGCTGGAGCAGGTCAGTTCCTCACTTCCTATGACTCAATTTTTTTTTTTTTTTTAATCTGATCACTGATGCTAAAATTTTATAAAATTCTCCAGGTGATTTCCTCAAGGCTGTGTGCCATTATTGTAAATCGGCGCTGGACAGACAAAGCGCCAACGGGACCAAAGATTTATGGTGTCATTTAACCCGCTGCTCCGACCACGCCCAGAGCTCCATACAAACGTTTTTGAACCCGGTCTCATCCGGTGTATCTCCTTTGATATTCAATTTCTCGCAGCAATGATTGCGAGAACTTTTACCAAAGATTATAGTGGCTCATGAGCAGCCTTTTTCCCTGGTAAATTACCCCTTTTTCAAGGCTTTTTTATTGTCATTACAGCCTAAATTCAAAGTTTACTTGCGAATCACTCTCCAATCCGACATCATAGCCCTATTCAATAGCATGAAGATAAAAAAATTAGCTCAAATTACAAAATTTGATTGAATTGCTTTGACAACCAATCTTTGGACATCATTGAATCAATCTCCTTACGTTCTTGTGTCTGTGCATTATATCTGTGAAAAATGGCAACTTCACAAGGCTATCATCACGTTCAAGGACCTCCCAACCCCTCATAACAGTAAGAACATCACCAATCTCCTCATTTCTTCCATGGTTGAGTGGAAGATTCTCTCCAAAGTTCACTCTGTCACGGTTGATAATGCATCCGCAAATGATGTTGCTATCAACCGCGTCAGCAACCTGCTCCAGGAACAAAGTGATTTCCCTCCCCCTCTTGGTGGCCGCTTTTTCCATGTACATTGTGCAGCCCACTTGTGGTTAAAGACTGCCTCAATCAGGTTGCAGCGGCTCTTACAAAAATACAAGATAGTGTCCGCTATACAAAAAGCACTCCGACTCGTAAGCAACGTTTTAAAGAGGCTATCAAGAGTAGCAACACAAAAGCAATGGTGCTACCTATTAGATTTTGGTTTTTAATTTGAGAATTTAATTACTAAAAGAGTACTGGCATTCTGAAGCAAGAAGTCAACAACAAATTATGAAAAGAATTTTAAGAAATGAAAAGAAAATAACCAACAACTGTTTTTTAATATTTTTATCAATGATCTTATTTGAGAGACAACACGAGATAACTATTCTGGTTTAGGACTATTTTAGTTTTGAGAAGTTGGCAAGAAATTATTTTTTAAATGAAGAAAGAGATTTCTCTTCTCACCAAGGATTTTGGAAGGAAGAGTTTGAAGACAATGAAAAGAAAAATGAATTTATTGATTGAGCAGTCTGACTTAAGTTGATTGAGAGTCAGATGCGGAATTTGAGTTGAATTGATTTAATTTGAATTTTTATTGAATTGAATCGATTCAAATGATTTTATT
The DNA here is from genome assembly GCA_000785685.1 of Uromyces viciae-fabae. Lineage (NCBI taxonomy): Eukaryota > Fungi > Basidiomycota > Pucciniomycetes > Pucciniales > Pucciniaceae > Uromyces > Uromyces viciae-fabae. Next base: position 213 of record JNCO01007174.1, on the reverse strand, counting down.
CGAGTTGAATTGATTGGAGTGGTTATTGAAGTAACGATAAGATTTCTAATATAATATAGAATTACTAATAATAAGACTGTATTTATTATACTAATTGATAACAAGAAATATGACATTTAAGATGAATGAGTGAGTAAAAAATTGACTTGAGATAAGACAGTATTTATAGTTTACAAAATCATCTTGTGATACGAGTAAAAACAACATACAACT
>JNCO01007173.1:0-12332 GCA_000785685.1 Uromyces viciae-fabae | reverse complement strand
AATCCTGCTTGTAAATCTGAATTTATTGATGAGTGGGTAGGAATCCGAGTGGATGAGATGAACGGCTTCACACGAGAGACAGAAAATTGACATTCCCGTTTAGCATCTTGCTCCTTTATATCGTGAATCCTTCAAGTTGATCTCCAAAAGCATCCAAAAGCAGTCAACATGGCAACAAGTTATGTAAAATTCAACAATGTCCATGTACATATCCATCGCCTGCTATCTTGCCTCGCTACCCCTTGCTTAATACTTTGCTTTTGTTGAGTCACAAGTTCAAACCTATTCATGCACAAATCGTCTTGTGAAGAATTCGGGATGGATCTGAAACGGTTTGATAAGGCTGGTATTCTCATATTGATAAACACTCGGCCCCTCCGTCTCTTACGCGGTTGCAAACCCAGCAAAACTCATCCCTTCACCGACCCACATGCCGGTTCTATGTGGAGCGAATCGCATTGGTCTGAAAACCTGATTGATGAGCTCCCCCCGCCACCGTGACATGTCGCATATGTAGACCAAAGCTACGGGCGCAATGATCTGTACTAGTCAGACGTTAAAGTATAAAAAGACTCTTCGTCGCTTCCACTTTTCATATTTGCACAACAGCAATCACTAACTCGCTAAATTCACAGGTAATTCTCACCTAGCCACGTGTTGATTTAGCACATCATTTTTTCTAGCCTCAAGTTTCAATTTGAATGAATCACATGGGGTTAAAGTGTTTATCTCACTGGCTTTTCAGGGCCTTGGTCGTACTTGTGTTGTGGTTAGATATAGTCTATACGGCACTCATTTGTACAAAGTGTGGACAAGAAGGAGTGCGGGTAAATCGTGCAGAGGTCAAATGCAAACAGATAGCATGGAGTTGGTCAAAACCCAAAGGATGGCCACCACGGGACTGTCGCAGCAAATGCTCTATAACAAAATATAATTGCCCTAAATGTGGTGAAAGAATTAAAGAGCACTGTAACGAATGTCGCAACAGAGCCTTGAAGCATAATTCGATAACTTCGCCCGAAGGATCTGGTCAAGCAGCCGACGCTGGTCAAGCAGCCGACGCCGTCAATGTACGCAGCCGTGTTCAAATCCAAGACCTGCGCGGTCTGAGCGATCTGTTCCGAGAACCAGGTTCAACACCGCTAAGGAGAATAAGTTCACGGAGGTTACGAATGTGCACCCCACCGAGCTCTCCAGTGAGATCGCCAATAATCTCACCTACAAGCTCGCGTTCAAGCTCAACCTTTTCCGATTCCGACCGGCCTAAAATATACCGAATCACTAACATGCTAAGAAAAATGACACTTCCATTCAGTGGCGTGACCTGTTCCGGGCCCAAGTCAACAGAAGTTGGAATCCCCACTCAACTACTCAGAAAACCAACCTCACCATTTAGATCACCTAGATCCGGCTCCACGGCCAAATCCAAGCGGACTTAATTCAAACTTGAGCAGCGGGCTGCGTGGTTTCTCTATACTATTATACCTTACCTAATGCACTAGAATAACAGTTGAACAAAACAATCTGGGCAGATTTTTCAGCTGAAGATACCCTCAGAAAAGGCATGTTCAACCTGAAACCACATCAGTTCAATTTTTTTTAAGAGAAAAACGTTGGATAATAGAACTTGAAAAACATGATGTCGTTTTAAATTAGCAAAAAAAAAAAAAATACTAGACATTATAATTTTTTTAATTTTTAATTATTTTTTTTGAGTCAAAATTATCGGCAAAACCTTTTTACAATCAAAAAAAGAAATAAAAAGTTTTAGGTACTATTTATTTTTAAATGTTAAATCCCTATGATTATTGATCTTCTGCTTTACAAAATAAAAATAAAAAAAGACAATATTACTGAATAGCTCCTGTCAAGTCTTTAGACCCAGAATCATGATTATAACTGATGATTAATTTTTATGAACAAAATTCTCAAGCGGGATATTATTTTGAGAATAGGTAAAGAACGCAGCCTATGTAGCAGTAACCATCACCCATGCTAGAATGGTTATCTTTGGTGCTTAATTCCCAGAAAAACCCCGACACCTGACTGCTATCCGCATTCCCCATTATGGAAAGTCATACGACCCAATTTATATACTCATTCATACAAATTATTATCTGACCTCTTTGGTTTCTGATTTTTATTTCATATGTCTGATAATTTTCCCATTGGGATTTTTAATTTGCCGTGAAATGTGTGTTTTCATAAACAAACATCTTGACATAAGCTAGAGAAGAAATATGGTATGCCCCCCCCCCCCCCCTTCATTACTTTTACTTTTATTCGGACTCAAGCTATGATCAGCTTATGTCTGGATGTCTTATTGAAGTCTTACCTCAAGGGTAGCATGTCAGAATGATGATCTTACAAATAAATGAACAACTTTGCCTTTTGCAAGGTTAGGTTTTGGTAATCATAACCTAGGAACACATTTTTTAATCAAGTATGACAGCGTGAAGCTCTTCCTGGGATCTGTGAAGTTTAAATGCGAATTCTCATGAAAAGTTTTTGTGAGCCAATGTGGTTCTTTTGGGTGTGATCTATCACAGCTTGTATTTATCTGTGTTTATCATGATTTTCAACTGGGTGCTTACTTTACATATGTATATAATTTATTCCTAAGGAAACAGTAGAATGATGAAGGTATCTTTGTGTCATTCCACACTTTATATTAGTTTTATACTCTTGTCTGGTTAGATGGTCAATTAATTAAATGCTTTTTGCTAAAGAAAATACAAATAAAACAAAATATCTATCTATTTCTGTTGATTATGTTGAATGAAGAATAAAGTCCACAAGGGCAACAAAGAGTTGAAAAAAAAGTACAACAAAGAAATACAAAGAAAATGAAAAGAGAAAAGAGAAATAAAATAAGAAGGAAATGAAAAGAATTGCAAATTACAAACAAGAGGGTAAAGAAAGACGTAAAGGTCTAATAGGTCTAGATTCTTCCAAAGACAATGAAAATAAAAGTGATTTTTTAGCAATAAGAAAACGTTTAGTATCCAAATAAATTTGAGATAATAAAAACCAAGCTTCAGGTGAATTCCAAGCGGAAGATTGTGTAATTAAATTTAAATTACTTTCTGCTAATTCAATTTGTCCTTGTTCTTTTAATATTCTACTTAAATGTACTATGGATGGTATATGATTTCCTTCATTTTCTTTTAAACTTGAGTTTGATGAATTTATGTTTGAGATTGAAATTGCCTTATTGAATGACTCAATAGCTAAATCTAATTGATTTTTAGACAAACAATATAACCCGAATTGAGACCATAGATCAGAGCTAAGATGATTAATTTTTTCAGCTTCCTCAATTGCCCCTTTACATTCTTGAATTCTTCCCCATCTTCTAAAAGTAGCAGCTGACATTAGCCATAAATCTTGTAGAATTTTATTCCATTTCTCATTGTTGTCGCTTGACTTTTTTTTCGTTTCTTCTTGTTGAATTCTTTCCATTAATTCTTGGTTTAAGATATCTGTTTCGATGGTTTCATTTGCACTGAGTCCTGAAATGGATCTATGTTTCTGACGATTTTGTGAAGTTTGAGATATTTGTGATCGTCGTCCAACTATACAATCCATACACGTTTCGTGTTAAAAACAAACAAATTAATCATTTTGTTAAAAATAAAAAACTCACTTGAATTAGATATTTTGAGATCAAAGTTTGCTTTTCTACTTTTAATTAATCTAGAAGAACGAAGAACTGATGAACGGGTAGTAGAGGGAGAAGAAGTTGTGGCAGTGGTAGCAGCTGAAATAGAGTTCATATGACTGGAAACAGTAGAAGGAATAGTTGGTGATTCATTTGATTGATGAGAATTAAATGTCGACATGAAATCTAAAATAATCATCAAAAAAAGGAGGCCATCATTTTTCAGCCTAAACTCTTAGATAAAATTTTGTAAAATAAGAAAAGGCTAACTTTTGTTATTATTCTGAGAACAAACCTGAGCAAAAAAAGCAAATAGATTTTGTTGATCAGAGAGGGCCACTTCCGGCCCCATAAGAGACTCAATGAGAGCATTCTTAGTTATTCTTAATTGAATGGAGGCCTGAAGAGTTTCAGTTTTATCGACCGAAAATTCTAGATGAACGGGCGGTGGATTTGAAGAAGGCGAAGGTGAAACGTTTGAAGGGAAACTAGTACCATCTTGATTGGTTTGGTCAAAAGAAAGGTTTGCACTAGGTACGATCGATTGGCTAATTCTGCGTTGAGTTTCAGCCTGATTAGTTTCACTCGTGACTTTTTTCTCAAGTTGCACTTCACCACTTGTTGAAAAAGTATCTTGAACACTTGTCGATTCTCTGCTAAGTCTTGAAGAGCCAGCCCTAGGAGTAATAACTCCATCATCATCGTCGTCGTCGTCGCCAAGTCCATCAGTATTCACTAAACCTACTTCAGCAATATCTAAGGCTAATTTATATTCTTTTGAAGCTGATGTTAATAAACACAAAAGATGCCAAGCGTTCAGATGATTTGGGTTGATTTCTACTGCTGTTCGAGCTGATACTAATGCTGAATCTATGTCTCGTAATTCTGCTTGCGCAAATGCCAAATGGTACATCGTCTCGAATGAAGTCGGATTAAGCGACGCCGCCTCCCTTAGAAAGTCTAGATAAGACGCATGTAATGTCGGACGTGTCTCCTGGTCGGCTACAAAATAATAACGAAAGGAATGCGATAGCTCCAATTGTTAACCAAACAAGTTTGGATAACAGCAAAAGATGAAAACGAAAAATATGGGGATAATTACCTTTTTGAGCACAGCCGCCAGCAGCAATACCTCTCATTCTCAAAAGTCTCGAAACCAAGTTTTTATTATTTGTAAGAGTTCCATCCTTACATAACTGTAAGACGGAATGAGCACGTTCTAGGAGCTTGGAAGCTTTATCAGGGTTATTAAGAAATTTGATCAACATTCTACTGGAGTAGATCATTGTTTCAATAAATTCCTCATCATTATCGGCAGTTTGTTTTGATGAACCTGAGGATTGATCTTCAGATTGATTATTGTTATTTGACGTATTTGAAATAGATGTATGCAATTGGAAATAGAGATCTAAAGCTGCTTCAGCTTCGTGCCAATCGGATTTAGCAGCCGATAAATGAACAAGATATCTAAGAATTTTTTGAGAATGAAACGTTTTATTTGTTAAATCATGTAAGATTTCGATTAATTGAGAAGTACTCTCAAGATCTGAACCAGCCAGTTTCCAACCCTGAAAAATTAAATCACTCAGTTCTAAAACTAATTCATTGATTGAACCTGCTTGCGGGAATTTTGTAGTTTTTTGCAATATGTTATTATATAATTTTTCGATCAAAATCATCTCTTTCCTCCATAGCGCTACGTCCGTTTTTTTCTTAGCTACTTGTTCTGCCCCTCGTGGTGTTGACCAGCCTGTTTCAGAGGGTTCATTAAACACTTGAGACTCTGCTGGTTTCCAAGTATTAGATTTGAAAGTTATCAATAAAAGTTTAATGTAAGACTTGAATACCACGCCTCGTTTGTGCAATCGAAATGATGAAGGCCAATATTTGAGGGATGTGTAATATTTCCTATGAGCTTCGAGAGAAGCTACAGCTGATCTAGTGATATTTCAAACATTGACTGAGTTGGTGAACTTTGCACGTTTGTTGGGATGAAATGGAGAGAAAAAGCATGATGGCTACCCACGATGCGACTTTTGTGAGCACGCACTTGCGAAATAGTGCTAACTCGCCCCAGTGGTGTAATTCTTCATTCAACTCGTCTGCTGGACTAATTGATAGACAATTTAAGCAAAGGTCGTATGCCTCAATCACTCGGTTATAAGCTGCAATTGAGATTATTGGACTAGCGTCCTGGCGCTCTTCAGACAATGCTAATGAAGAATGGTAAAGTTGATCGTTTTTCAATGGCGAAACAAACATGTAAAATCGTCAAAAATTGTTTTCAGGACATTGGAAAAAAAGAAATACATAGTTACCTTTGATCGTCAGTCCCATCAGGTTTAGGATGACGTCATATTTTTCGATAGTAGAATTTAGACTTGCAGGAATTTGCAAAGAAATTTCTTGAACACATTCTAACGACTTGATATGATCATCTATCAGATATTGACCAAAAGAAATGATAATATTTGCAGCCTAAATAAAATGATAGAGTTTAGTTAGGGGAATGAAAAATAGGTCCTATTTCCTATTACAGACTAACATTTCTTTCGTTTGATGACTTTGGATCGATCGTAGTTTTATTGAAGCTATGTTCCTTAAGAGCTTTAGTCAAGTTGGTGATTAGTTCTCGAGCGGATCCTTTATCTTTAACTTTCAGTAGAGGTGGCAAAGCTGATTGTCCAGTCTAACGATCAACAATGTTAACAAAATATATCAACTGTTGGAGAAGGAGGGAAAAAAGAAAAAAACAAGAATAGTCCTACCTCTAAATCATCTTTAAGATGAATTTGATCATAATCATAATTTATTTCTTTCTCAGTAGATGCAAGCAACGAGCGTAAACCCAACTCAGTGGTAGCAATCTGAGCAGACACTGTTAAGGAAAGCGATAAAGGAGTGTCGATATGTTTAATTAATGATGGATGTTGGATAGATTCTAAGTACAAGATTTACTGACATGCACGCTCGGGGTTGTGTTTAAGAAACTTGCGAATTAATTCTGGCCAAGGTAAACCCGCAGCAGCTTGAAAAGAAGGAGAGAGAGTGAAAGTGACTTTAGTTTCAGCGTTGATGATGGTAAGCAGACCAAAAAAAATGTTAATCTCCAACCTTCGGTGGAAGTGGTGTTAGAATGGATCAGTGACCCTTTGGCTGATATAGGAGTAGGCTGAGCCCATAGTCCAGCCGAACGAGCAGAATCGAGGTAAAGAGCATAAGTTTGTGATTTAGTCTTATGAGAAGAGAGTAACAATGGTTAGTACGAATAGTAAGATTTGATTTCATTTGGTTTGATTATACATACCTGATGTCGAGAGATGATTGACATTTATACGAAGAGGAAGAAAGAATCAAGATATTGTTGATGATGAAGAATATAATAATACAATTTTATTTAAATATTAAACTTGATGAAAATAAATGATCCTCAACTGGAAGAATCTACTACTGAAATTACTTGATCTCCAGTCAAATCACCAGAGCAATGAGCCATTCTAAAAAATAATCTGGCTCATATCAGTTGTCATAAAAACAGCTGGAACTTGATGGATGAATGCAACAACAAATATCTTATACCTCTGTTTTAGATATTACTTATCCTCCTAAAGGTGAAAAGTTTGACTTGAGGTTTTTTGCATGTTGACTTGGGTTAAAGAAATATTATTTAATCAACTGGATAATGTGTACATACATTATCCAGAGTTTCTATACCTTTGGCTATCTAAAATGGGCGGTTTCAAAGCAATGACAACGTAGGATAAAGGGTGAGCAATACCTTCAAACTGTAAGAAAAGCTTACTTTGGCACTCATGTGATCGGACCTTTGCAGCAATCTCAGAGCCTCCTGTACTTATTTATTCTTGAATTTAATTTTTATCCATACAATAAGTTGTTGACTCAATCCTTCTCTATTCATTTAAACCTTAACATACAAGATTGTGTTCATTAACCAAATTTAACTAAAAAAACATTGACAAAGAGATCCTAACAATTTTACACGGTGGATTATTATACAAGAATGTCCCAACTAGGGTACTAGTTTTACACATGAAATCCTTCATGTGGATTATTCGAGCTTAACTGTAAGAGTTGTATTTATTGTAAGAGTTTAATGGACCTTGGATCGGGGGAGCAATACCATGTGGTCCGCTGCCGAGAATACCTCCAACAACGGGTAAGCCGGAGATGGAGTTTCCTCCAGCACCATCATGACCAAGAAGACCGCCTAGAAAGCTGCCCTCCAATTCGCCTCCCAATCCTGCATTGAAATCAACATCGGCATCCAAATCCGCGCCAATTCCAAAACCTGTTCCTGCTCGGGCAAGGCCTGTTCCAGCACCAAGACCTACCCCTGCGTGAACACCAGCCCCAGCGCCAACTCCGGTAAGACCGGTTCCAGAACCAAGACCTGCTCCAAGACCTACGCCGGCATGAACAGAAGCACCAGCCCCAGCTCCAGCAAGACCGGTTCCAGCACTAAGACCAGCACCAAGACCTACGCCAGCATTTACACCAACACCAGCACCAACTCTGGCAAGAGCGGTACCAAGACCTACGCCAGCATTGACACCAGCACCAGCACCAACTCCGGCAAGACCAGTTCCAGCACCAAGACCAGCTCCAAGACCTACGCCAGCATGGACACCAGCACCAGCACCAACTCCGGCAAGACCAGTTCCAGCTCCTAGACCTACGCCAGCATTTACACCAGCACCAACTCCAATAAGACCGGTTCCAGCTCCAAGACCTACGCCAGCATTGACACCAGCACCAAGACCAACAGGACCTGTTCCAGCATGAACACCAGCGCCAGCACCAAGACCAACTCCTAATCCTGGATGGCCCCCGAGTCCAACTCCAACGCCTGCACCAGCATTGATATCACGACCTAATCTCACTCCAGATCCATGCCCAACCCTAAGGCCTGCACCAGGATGAATACCATTGGAAACTAGTCCAGGATAATTCTAAAGAAATTTGGAAAAACAAAAACAAAAATCAATAAATTGAATATCAACACTCAATATATACTCGTAAATTGAACTTACATGTGAGTTATAATTTTCATAATATGGTTGGTAATTGTAGCGTGTGTAAATAGGTGAATTAATAGTTTGATAAAAGTAGTTCTTGTTTGTGGTGGTGAATCCGTTGGATGGAATGAGATGAGGTTGGGCTACTCCTCCGTTAACATAATTATCGGCCTGTGAATAATATCCATTTGGCAATGCATTTGTAGATGCAGAGAATAATACCATCATGGAGATGATGAGACTGTTTAAAGAGATCATGATAAATAACTTATTAATAATTTCGAGGTATATGACGGTTATGTAGAGTTTCTTCTCTTGAAATGAAAGTGATGTAGTTTCTGTAGAAAGGAAGTGGATATATATATATATAGCTATTTATAAGAGAATGTGAAAGATGGAATTCTTGGTTATTGAAGCTCGATGAGATGAGAATGATTTGAAACACTTGACCTAAAACCGCGAAGCTTATATAGTATTTGCGCTTCCTCTGCTTCTTTGGTAGAGATGGTTTTAATGAGAGGCTATGAAAACCGGCAGCTCTGTGCCTGGTTTGATTTTCCTTAATTCTTCCAGAGGTTGCCTGGTTTGATTTTGCTTAATTCTTCCAGAGGTAGTTGGACTCGACTTTAAAACTATGTCGACAGATAGACCAAATCAATCCAAAAAAATTCTAACATTAATGGTAGATGGCACGAAACTGTGATGAAGATGGCGGCTTTTTTCAATTTTCATTCTGTTAATCCATGTCAATTTCGAAAGCGTTTGGTTTTTTCCCAACGAGTTTAATCTGGATTGGCCAATGGAGTACAGCTGGAGGAAGAGAAAAATCTTAGACTCTGAAAACATTGCCATATTAACTGGCAGCCTCCTAATTGAATGGGCTCCTCCCTCATATTCGGAGTGACGCTGAAATGTATCCGTCATCGGTTACGAATAAACTCGTACTCTATCTCCCATGTTTTCACCCTAAGGAATCGCTTGACGGCAATAATAGGGGAAACTTGAGAGGCTTGACTAAAAGATTTGAACAAAAAATCAAGCAAAATAACATTACCATAATATCCAAGTTTGGTATAAATAAACCACCATGAAAGGAAAATTCATGTTGTTAGCTAGCACAAGACATAAGCCACTGAAAGAAGATACAAAATATCAAATGCTGGTCATTTTTAATAAATAAAATAATTGGGCTGCCCCTTTTGAAATAACGTGAAAGAAAATGGATGTGGCACTACTATCTGTTGCTTGATTCCAAGGCGATGTTCATTGTTATCATCTAAAGGGTAGGCAATGTCAAAAGAATAATATAATGTTAATTTAAAAAACCATAATCAGTAAGTCAAAATAATTTTCAATCTTCTTGAAATAAAACAGTAGATTTCTTTTTGATTGGTTTTATTAACTATAAATAAATTTATTTGTAATGCTTTATTTTAACATTCTAGATAATAATAATGATAAAAACAAATAAATTAAAATAAAGATGATTAAATGAATAATATTATGTAATTTTTAATATTTGAAAAAATTTGTGATGATAAATACCACAGCATTATAAATAATATAAAAGGGGAGAATAATTAGAGAAAAGGGAAAAAGAACAGATGAAAAATCCAAAGCACAAGATAAAAGGTAGAATAGGATGCAATAAAATTCAAAAAAGACAAAAACAATCTTTAACACATTCAAGAATAAAATTGAACTGGAAATAAAAAACAATACAATAACCAATAGAAAAAAATGAAATCCAAAATTTAAATTAAATTCAAGAAAGAAATAAGATAAAGAGGAAAAGGTTTAAAGAAAAATAAAACAGTGAAGTTTATTTGGAGCTTGCTAGCAAGTGTTTCTTTTTACTTTTTTCAATAACCATGCTGGAAAACCTCTAAGAACTGATATGCAGGTGAAATGTAATTCATGTTGAACTCAAACTGATGAAAAGGAAATCCTAGCCTGATATCAAGATGATGAGTATCTGATCTTGGTTTGAGATTATTTGTGGCTTTTAGCAAAAAAATTTATGTGAGCTTGAAATTAATGTAATGAAGCAGAAAAACATATTTCATGTGTGTCCAGTTTCCCATAGCTGAATTCTTTTCACACTTTCTTTTGCGTGTACTTTTGTGTGATGGGAAATTGGGAGTAGGATTTATATTCTGTTTTAGTTCCACTTTGAAATTCAAACTGACTTTTGAGAAGGATGGTAGGAAAATCATGAGCTTTTCCAAATTCCTCCTAAAATCTGAGCAAGTTCATTTAAAATTTAACACCATGTATTTCTGGAATGGAAACCGGGATTCAAGCCTCTTCCCAACTTAAATTGATCATAAATTTATTCATGTAATATCAATAAAATCCTTCATGGACTTTCCATTTGAGCCAAACCTAATCATATGCACAATTTGGATTGACACAATAATTCCTCCTCACTTGACCCGGTGATTCCTTTCCGCAAAAGAAATGAGCATGAATATGGTTAGCACTCAATTTCAATGAAGTTATGAATGGGTGTTTATAAATTTTTCAGCTATATTAAATTATTACTGACAGATCTAAGATGATCTTCACACTGACGCACAACACATATCAACCTTTTTTCACTTCAAATTTAAGTCATAGGTGCCTTTTATTTGAAAGCTTTCTACCACTGAAACAGTACAACATCAAACTAGCACTATGTCAGACTTTGGTGGAAGCACTTGCTAGCAAGTGCTATGAAGACTTCCCTGGTGATATAAATGTGATATGAAAAATATAAGATAAAAAAAAAGAAGAAACAAGAGGAAAGAAAAATTAAAAATCAACAAGTAAAAATTTCCAAAGAGAAAAAGAACAGAAAAGGGGAAAATAAAAAATAAAAATCTATGGTTTTCTTTCAAATTTTTTTTTAATTTTTCACAGTCAGAATAACTTTCAGATAAGAAAATGTTCCAACTTCTGCAAGAAGAAAAATCACTTCATTAGGGGTTCAGGTTTCAGGATTTTAAATGCCACCATTCTGAAAATTTTAATTACTGGAGGATCATTTAGCTTTGCAAACTGAAAACAACTGCACAAAAGGTTGGCACACACATAACTCAATAAGAGTTGATAATTTTTTATCTTACTGTTAGAACCAGTATAAACTCAGCAGAGAAATATGATCAATTATTTTTTTATAACACCATATAGTTGGATATGTATAAAGAATCCTTAAATATTTTTTATGGAGTTTAAAGTTAGCTTTTAGGAATTTCTAGAGCATACCAATGTTAAAAAATTTCTTACTCTTTTTGCGTGGATATTTTACCCTGTGGGGCTTGCATGGATATTTTATCCTGGGGGGAAAATTTGAGCTAAATATTGACCTCCATGGAAACAATTCAAGATAAAAACATACTATTTATGGCCAATGTGAGGTAAAACCACATGGTTTCGGGACAAACTGAGGTGAAAATTGACCTCTGTGTGGCCAATTTGGTTTGATTATTACCTTCAGTGGTTCTGGGGTGAGAGTGAATCATTTTCTGTGGGACCAATGTGATTTTAAAATCCTGATGTCTGATGTGTACTGGTCTATCTGATGTGAAGGAAACATTTTTGAGCAGTGGTGTTTTTTACTGATTTCCCCTACTGCCAATAGGCCTTGAAAAACA
>KN362703.1:2287-12333 GCA_000785685.1 Uromyces viciae-fabae | reverse complement strand
TTTTCTCATTCTTCTTTCTCATATGTGGAACTAATACTTAGACGTTCACACATATTGCTCAGGTGTTCTCAACACTATCTATCCCTATTTTTCTCATAAATTTTTTGAATATGATAATACAATTATTTTTCAATGTGATAAGAAAATGCAAGCTGTGTTCAAAAGTTTCCAAGTATAGCTTATTGTATTATAAGTGAAAGTTTGGTTGGAAAATTTGTTCAATGACAATTCCAAAAATCCAATTTTGTAGGAATAGTGATGGGTTTGTTCCAAAACGTTTGGACATGAGAGGTTGATGAGGGTATCATTAGAGAATATTTTTTTGTTGATCAAGGAGAAGAGGAATAATGGTTGTTCTTTTTTGAAATGGTTTAGAGTTTATAGGTTGATGGCCCAATTATGTAGATGAAGAGAAAAGAATCCAACATATTAGCAATAGTGATCATAAAGGGTGAAGACAAAAAACAAATGTAGGGGAGTAGTGGTTGCAGGATAATGTGAGTGGATTTTAAGCTTTAAAGAAAGTGAAACAGACTAAAAAAATTTCTGGGGATGAGAAAAGGTCATGGAAGTCAACAAAATGAAAAAAAAAAACAGTTATAAGGAATGCAGATAGCGCCTGTCAGCACCTGAGACTATTTAGACAGTCCAGAGAAGCTTCAAATACTTTTATATCATTTTTCAATTCTATCTTATAATGAAATACCGGAAAAAGGCAGAAATACTGAGTGCTCCCTATTATAGAAGTTAAGCAAAGCTTTAATAAAATTTTCTATCCTAGAGACCCCAGGGTCTGTTGTTTTTCTGGTTCTTTCTCCACTCTCATCCTTCCATCTTTTCTTCACTCTATTCTTATCTCATTTAAATTAATAATAAAAATGAAAGTTTATACATAAAGAAAATTAAATAAAATAAAAATATAAAATATGTTTCAGTCTAGATTACTCTATTCGTCAGTTAGTAAGTTCAGTTAGTAATGTTTCTCATTGATATGTAGTGATTTTTGAGGGTCATAAATGCTATGTTGATGTGTAGTTGTCAACACAGTAAAATATTATATTAGGGTTGATGTGTAGTTGTCAATCAAGTAAAATTATTTTAGTTCTGTTGATGTGAAGTAGTCAACAATAAGGTTTTAATATCTTAAAATGGTAAGGCAGGGGTTTTTTTTTTTAAGAATATTTCCCGGCCAGACCCCCAATTTTCAGGCTCTGTGATGCCAGGGACTGAATACCCTTTAGCTACACAAGCTGCAAAGTGTTGGGAAATAGTATGGGGACTGGCGTAGCTGGCCCCTCTGTTAATTTTTATATTAAAATTAACACCAAACCAACGGTGGAAATCAGTCCCCAGACTATTTCCCCACACTTTGCAGCTTGTGTAGCTAAAGGGTATTCAGTCCCTGGCATCACAAGCTGCAAAGTGTGGGGAAATAGTCTGGGGACTGATTTCCACCGTTGGTTTGGTGTTAATTTTAATATAAATTTAACAGAGGGGCCAGCTATGCTGGGGTTGTTTAACCCTCTGTTTAATTTAGGGGCCAGGAACGTATTCCTGGGGTAGTTTAACCCTTTTAAGTTGAGATCCAACTTGGATCTGGGGCCTGATGAATGATCAGGGGTGGTTAAACCCAGAGTTACCACAAAGTGATATGAAGAATTGAGGGTTTCTGGGTCAAACCTATTGGCCCAGAGACTTACCCTCCTTCAGGTAAGTCTCTAGGGGGGGGTACGGCGCAGAAGAGTTCTGAAGGGGATCTTGGCGTCTTGGTGAGAGGGGAGGGCGCTGTTGGAGTTCTGAAGGGGATCCTAGAGCGCAGGTGAGAGTGGGATCTGGGGTCTTTGATGCTAAAAAGTGACTGTAATGTATAGTAACTGTGTATAGCTGGGTAAAGATGACGATGGGGATTGGTAGGAGGGATGAGAGGCCTCCTTATATAACATTTACAATCCCTAGGGCATACGGGATAACCACAAGTTGGCAGGAATTGGGGTTATCACGTTTTTGAGCGCTTTTTCCTTGTTCCTGTATTTTTTATTCAGTACTGGAGGGTCTAGACCAGTACAGAGTATTTTTCCCGTTTTAAGTAACCCCTCCTTAGGATTAATTTGGTATCCTTGGGGCGTTATTGGTTTGGCCAGGATAAATATTAGAAGGTAAGCTGTATTGCTATTAGTGTAATACAGCCCTTTTCCTTTGAACAAGGTGTTTGGTCACTCCTTGGACCTTGTAACTGTAATCATGATTAGTTCACCGTGTGAACATGTTATGATAATTATTTGGGGTGCTCTGGACTCATTCTGAATGATACAGATACTCCACAAACTCGTGCTATATCAGTATTGTGGCTTTTTACCCCGTGTGCTTTCTTGACTAATGTTTGGTCTAGCCCCTGGATTATGTAATATACAGGGGGCTTCTGTTTGAAGTTATTTTCTCCGTATGTAGCATTTGGTTATGTAAATTTTGTGCAATGTAACAAGACATATGTAAATGTCCTGTATTTAGCAGTATTCTTGTTTCTCATTAACTGTATGGTCCTAGCTTCTAAACTAAGCACAAATCCGCTATTTTGCATGTATTTCTGACTTAGTCCATAGTATGCCTCACCCATATACACATCCATAATATGTATAAACAACTATTTACATATAATCACGGTTTTAACCAGGGTTATGTTGGTTTCTGCCCAGTTATGGCAAAAAGGGTTAAGGAGTGGGAATTTGGGGGTGCCTCCAGTGAGTGACCCTAGGTTATTTTGCATGGGGAATCCATTTATGCAATAATATTTGTACTATTCTTACTCCTTAATATAGGATTTGTCATTTTATTATATATAATGATATTTTTGGTCATAAAAATATTATTAAATTTGTTTGGCTATTTTGTTAGTTGGCTCTAACATAGTAGCCAGCTGACAAATAAAATAAAAATTATAATATGTTTAGTAGTATTATAATTAAATAGTTTATTAAGTAGTTTAGTTTACAACATGTGTAGTTGTGTTGTTCCATCTTTCCATGTGTAGTAGTGGGAGGTGATATTCTGTTATTTTAACATGTCACAAATCTGTGAAATTGTTTCTTCTTTCTCATATAAGTGGTTGTTTTGATTAGAAATAAAAACTTATCGAGTTGAGCTTCTTTTAATCTAAAATTAAACTAAGAAAAGGTCCCCCTGCTCCTCTTTCAAAACTATCCTTCTCCTCCTCAAATATAACATCATCTCAAAAGCCTCAAGTTACAACAGGTTCAACTCCCCAGCTTGAAATTGTATTCAACTTGTTATTATTTTTTCTAAAAATCTAGAATTTGTAAATGGAAAATAATATTCCATTTACATTGAAATTTAAACTGTAATTAATCTCCCCAAATTGTGAGATGAATATTCTTAAATTAATTTCTATAAAGGTAAATTCTTTACCTTTATAATTCAAACCAATTTATGTGAAAAAATGACGTCATTATTTCAACACATGAAAGAATGATTTCATATCAAGAATTTGGCCTAAGAATTCCAGAAAATCTGAAAAAATATGGAGTATAGAGGAGAATGTATGAATGAACCTACCTCTCTGTCTAAAAATCCTCAGAAATAACTTAAATACAGAAAATAAGAGATAAATCAAATTTTGGTCTTAAAATAAAGGTGAAACCCCTTCTCTGACTTGCAATATTATCTCCATTATATTTTTTATAGCTACCCTAAGCCTCTGGATTCCCCTCTTGGTACTATGGAGGTCTGGGCCATAATTTTATGATATTCCTCTTGGTGGAATCCACTAGTACTCTTGTGGATCCTTTTGTTGGACAGCCTTAGCTAGATAGTTCAAGGTAAACTCCCTTCACCGGAAAATATCTATGATCACTTGTCTACAAGTGACATCTCAAAGTAAAAAGGGGCCTTTGTACTTTTTGATGCCACTTTTATGCAAGTGATCATAGATTTTTCCTGGTGCTTCTACTTCCCCTGCTGAAAATAGGGGCTCCCCAGTCTGATAACAAGACCCAAACACTGCAATAAATTACACTTAGCGGTGCTACACATGTAGCTTAGCAGATCTCCGCTAACTCTTGGCCTACGGTAAAAATAATTCGCCAAAACACGGCAATTCCCACACCAATTGCCGTGTTTTGGCAAATTTTAGCCATTAAATGGCAATTGCCGTGTTTTTTGGCCATTACACGGAAATTGCCGTGTACATGTCTTTTTTTTACAAGGCAATTGCCGTGTGGTGGGTAAAAACAAGGAAGAAAAAAAATAAAGAAAAAGTAAAAAAAAAAATAAAGAAAAGAATAAAAACATAAGAACAAACATAAAGATGAAGATAAAAAATGAAAAAGAACTTTTTCTTTTTTTTTTTTTTTCTTTTTTTTTTTTTTTCTGTTTCTTTTTCTTTTTCTTTTTGTTTGTATTTTCATTTTGATTTTTATTTTTGATTTTATTTTATTATTTTTATTTTTGTTTTTTATTTTAATTTTAATTTTTATTTTTATCTTTATTTTTCTTTTTTCTTTTTCTTTTTATTTTCATTCTTAATTCTTCATTTTTTGTTTTTCTTCTTTTTATCTTTCTTTTTCTTTTTATCTTTATCTTTATCTTTATGTTTTTATTATTTTCTTTATTCTTTATTGATCTTTTCTTTATGTTTTACTCATCATGTAATTTTTTTTCCTTTTTTTTAGCCACCACACGGCAATTTCCATGTAAAAAGAAGACATGTACACGGCAATTGCCATGTAATGGCCAATTTTAGTTCAAGACACAGCGATTACGTGGGAATTGCCGTGTTTTGGAAAAAAAAATTCTGTGAATTTACCAGGGGCCGTTGACTTAATATGCCTGCAATAGCATAACCTGAACTATCAACATGCAAAATGTGAGGTAGTTTACATGAAAAATGATTTAAAACTGGGGCGGAAGAAAAACCGTTTTGCAAAGCCAAAAAAGAAGACTTTGGTCCTTGCTTTTCCATTCTAGCAGGCAAAAAGGAATTTTCCTTTGTTAAACTGGTAAAATCTCCTGTGATAGCGGAGAAAAAATAAATGAATCATCTATAGAAATTACAGAAGCCTAAAAAGCAATGTAATCCATTTAATGTCTGAGGCAAAGGCCATTTTAAAATAGTGTTGAGCTTCCTTGGAACCATACAAAGACCAGTGGAACAAATGATAAAGCCCAAAATTGAACTTTGGACTGAAAGAATTCACACTTCTTTAGCAAAGCTTTAAGAGAGAACTCACAAAGTTTAAAAAGAATGAGTCGCAGGTGAATTAAATTTTCTTCCTTAGTTTTATAATATATTAAACTATCATTGATGTAAACAAAGCAATAAACATCGATAAAATTCTTGAAGTACATACTAGATGAATCTCTGAAAGTTTGCAGGAGCATTGGCCAAGCCAAACGGCATGACCAAATATTCAAAAAGGCCCCATGGAGTCCTAAAAGCCATCAAGTGTTCCTGACTGGGAGTTACACGTAGAAGATTAAATTCTGATTGCAAGTTGACTTTTGAAAAAAACTGACATCCCAACAAATAGTTGAGTAGAAGAGAGGGAACTGGAATGGGATAACTATCCCTGACGTTCATCAAATTGATCCCTTGATAATCTACACAAGGGTGATCTGGTTTTCCTTTGGTTTTGACAAAAAAAGATGGGGGTAGCCGCTGCAGAAGAAGATATTCTTATAAAACCTTTACTAAGGTTATCATTAATGTATTCTTTTGACTGTGCGCTCTCGCTCTCACTGAGATTGTAAAGTCTTCCAAAAGGAGAAACAAATCTGTCCTTGATTTTAATTTTCAAATCAAATCAAGGTCAAACATGAGGTAGAGAATTAAGACCAGATACTGCAAACACATCAGAAAAAGATTGTAAAGGAAGAGGTAAAGAAAGGATTTCCTCTTGGCTAAGAGTAGGAGTTTTGGTGATAGAACACTAACGAATCAGAGATAATGAAGAAGAAATATTTTTGGATGATGAAGAAAAATACAGGTGTCCATTTGATCCTCCAATCCATGCTTGATTTGCTTTGATCCAGGAAATTCCTAATATAACATCAACAGAAGAGAGAGCAGTGACATTTGTTAAAATAATTTGATTTATTTCTAGAAAATAAAAGCCAAAACTATTTAAAAACAATTTTTTTTTAAGAACAGATTGAACAACAGACTAAGAAAATAGTCAATGACTATTGATTAGAAAACAAACCACAGGTGATAATTGACAAGTTTTTATTTTTGGAACTGGCAGAAGAAATAATGTAGCAGAAGAAGGAGTCTTTTTGTTTTAAGAAGAAAAGAAAAGATAAATGATAAAAATAAAATAGATAAGAAAAAGTGTTCATTGTTGTATTTTAGAAAAAATAGAAGGTAGGAAAGAAATAATTGAAGTCATACAAGGTTTGAAGGATGATTCAGTTTTATCAATGAGCCTTCAGTTCTTGATTGTTTGCTTTGAGGTAAACTAGTGAATGAGAGGGTCAGATCTTGAGTATTGAAAAAAACACTGAGAAGTTCCTTTTCTCACCAAATCAGTAGACAGAAGCAAGCAGGGGAAATTGTAGGGCTGAAGAGATAATGGATGGTTAGTTATTCTTCAAGCAGGATTTCCTGATTCAATATTGATTCAATGTGATTTGTTTTTATATCCAATACAAGCAGTGAGAGTCTCAAATAGGGTTTCATTGCCAGGGGTTTCCCAGATGATCAGAAACAGATTTCACCGTTCTTGCACCTGAATTTCAACAACATTTAAAATGATAGAAGAATGAAATCAGAAACCAATATTCATCCTTTCCCACAATGAGTTACATTTCCTGAGGAAGCTGGGGAGCTGTCAAATCATCTCCAAGAAAAAAATGTTTTCAAAGGCGTTAGTTCTAATCCTTTCAATGTCTCAAAATTTCCGTCAATGAATGATCCTTCTGCGCCAGAATCAACAAGAGCCATGGCAATGAAAGGGGGAGAAAATTCTTGATAAAGATAAATTGGAACGATGATTCTAGCTGTGGGTTTTGGAGAAACAGAAGTGGAAGAAAGATTAAATGATAAAAGGGAAGAATTGAAGGATAACATTCCATTTAATGGATTCCCTGATTAATCACATCCAAACATAACCCTATTGGCATAAGATCAATAATGAAAGGTGTCCCAATTTTTTGGCATGGGGTTTGGATGAATGAAAGAAACTTCTACTTGAGTAACTGGAGCAAGGGGAGAAGTTTTAGAATTGAGCTTTGTGAACAAAGTGATCTTCTCCTTCATTGGTACTTTGGTTTTGGGACAAGATCAGATAGAAATGTGGCTATGATCATAAGGTTGAAGACAATGTTGACAAATTTTATTCTTTACACATAAAGAACAATAGAGTGGGAAATTAAAACCAATAGCTGTAATAGCATCTAACTCCATAGGAGTAGCCAAAGATTGTTTCTTTGGAACAGAAAGAGTGATTGGTTGTTCAAGTCATCAAGGATGGGAGTTTCAAATTCGGGAAAGTTCTGACAAAACATTTGCTGCTGAGATGGCTAAATCCTGCTTTTGATGCAGGACTGTTGCTAGTTGCCAGGAATCTTTGACAATTGCAATCTATAAAATATCAGGATTCAGAGCCGACTTATACCAATTGCATCTACTCTCTTTTGTTCAATCTACGGTATAAACAACGGTGGGCCGCTACGCTACACTAAGCTATTTTGCCAGCAACATGTAGCGTAGCGCTTGGTTTTTTTTAGAAATATTGTGTAGCTTTAGCGTAAGTTTATTCCCACTGCTACTGTGTAGCGTAGTGGATTTTTAATTTTATAGATATTCTGTAGCTCTAGCGGCAACATTCTTCCCACTACGCTCCTCTGTAGCGTAACTTTTGCACAAGTTACAAATTTTCAGAGATGAGGTAGCGTAGTATCAGCTACACTACACTACAAGAGATTTTAAGCTACACTACAAGAGGATTTTGGTTACACTAATGCTACATCATTTTTAAGCTACACTACAGCTACACCAGTTTTAAGCTATACTTTACCTAGAAAATTTTTTGAACTTGAACGGAACACAGAATCAATTGATTGTGTCAAATTTTAAAAGAAATTTTTTGAAACTAGCTTAATTCTGAGTGATCCATGAGGATTGAACCTCTGACCTTCAATGAGGAGTGGGCAGATACCCATGGTGCATCCATTTACCGCTGCACCAATGACAATGTAAGTAGATTTATTTTTTAACTTCCTAATTTAGAGTTTTTTTTGATAAAGAACCCCACCACAGCATAAAACCAAACTAAAAAACCTTATAAAGCCTAAAAAAAACCGTGCCCCACATTCCCACCAAAACAACAAAAAAAAAAAAAAGCAAAAAAAAAAAAACAAGAGAAATAAAAAATAAGAGAAAAAAAAACTGGCTACCCTAGCCCACAAAAAAAAACCCTAACCCACAATTCCATTTAAAAAATAAAAATAAAAATAAAAATAAACAAATAAAAAAAAAACTTACTAACCTAACCCCCCCCCCCAAAAAAAAAAAAAAAAAAAAAAAAAACTGACTAACCTAACCCACAGAAAAAAAAAAAAACAAAAAGAATAAGAAAAACTACCCTGCCTCTCCTAAGTGACCAAAACTGAAGAAAAAAAACATTGCTTCCAGGTAAGTCTTTTTTCAGTCTTCTCCAAGCAATATCTGACTAACTCTTTTTTTCATCCTCTTCCTCTGTTGCCTACTCCATTGGTTATAAATAACTGGATTGAAAAATATAAGATGTAAGTCACCTAGGCTTTCTTTTTGATGTTTTTTCTTTTCTTTTTTTCTTAGATTGCTAATTTTTATTTTACTTCAGAAATCCACTGCTTCCCTTTTTTATTTTTTTATCAATATAGGGAGAAGGGAAAGGTAAGTCATCTTGTTTCCTTCAAGCAAAGATTTTTCTTACACTCTACTTCCATTATCAAAAAAAAACAATAAATGAATTTATTGATTAATTATCTTTTAAGCTAACATCTTTTGTTTTGTTTTTGTTTTTTTTGCTTTTTGCTTGCTCATATTGTGCTCTGTCTGAATGTCAGCCTATGTGATGCCTAGAGCCTAACTCTACTAGCTACACACGATGCAAAGAAGTGTATGAAGGGATTTTTATTTATATTTAAACCTTTTTTAATGATTTTATATATTTTTAATATTTTTAAATAATAAATTTTTAAGATAAGAGGTCAGCTGAGCTGGGGTTATTTCAAGCCCTTTCTTTTTGTAGAAGGGACCTATCTGTTCATAGATAGGGGTGGTTTTGAAAAACCCTTCGAATCTAACAGGGGCCGGTATTGTACTGGGGTTATTTAAAGCCCTGAGGATAGGGGCCTGCTAAGCAGGGGTGATTTAAAGCCCTATGATAAGTTAAGTGCAGAAAATATACTAGAAAAAGTACTTGCTACTTTTTTAAGGGTTAGTATACTTACCACTAACTGTGACTTGTGATTAGGAATAGATTGGAGTAGCTTAAGTTTAGTCTGTTGAGCAGGAACAGAGTTCAGAATTTTAGTTATCACTAGAATCACGGATCCTGGGCGCAGTTGATGAGCTAAGAATATGGTATGAATATATAAGTGATGTGTAAAAGTGAATGAGGAGGATTAGGACGAAGAGGGAGGTCCTTTTATATCTGTTCAGGCCCTCTTGTGGCGCCCTGAAGGTACTATAAAGTTCCCATGACGTGTAAATGTCATTATTCAGTAAAATAACGCAATCTTGTGGGCATTGAGTATTTCAAATGACTCAATTCTATTACCTGTCTAATTTATCCTTGGGGAAGCGTCAACCAAGGTTACTTTCTATAATTTTTATATATTTTTCACAAATATTCTGACAGAGTTATTATTTTTTGAATCATAAATGTCATTTTTTGATTGAATGTAATATTTGAAAATTAGTATTTCTATTGAAATCTTATTTCCAATGGTTATTTTTATTTTTCCTGGATAGTTCAATGAGTTTATTTCACGGGAAAAATAGATACTTCCACGGAGAAAGTGTCTAGATACTATTTAGTATTTTT
>JNCO01007169.1:0-12336 GCA_000785685.1 Uromyces viciae-fabae | reverse complement strand
GACAAAAAAATGTGATATTGTATCAGGCAAAACTGGTATTGTATCTACTGGAGCTGATATTACATCTACCAAAAAAAATATTATATCTATCATAGTGTATATTGCATCAACTCAAACTATTCAATATCAACATAACTGAATTTATATCAGATTTTTCTATCTGATATTATGTCCATAGGCCAAAAAATTTGCATCAGACATAAAATTGTGATATAAAATCACACATGTTGATATTAAATAGGTTGAGTAGATTAAATGTCTGTTTTTTTAGGTTTGATATCATGTTGGGTAGATCTAATGTCATTTCAGGTAGATACAATACCAGTTTTTCCTGATATAATATCATATTTTTTCAACTGATGTAATGCCAGTTGTAGGAATCTGATACAATCATACTGGCAGTGTCTTAAGAGGAAAATACCTTATCATTTATAACAGTGAGTAAATTTATTTTTATTCACAGGTCTTTTAAAGACTTGATCAAGATCCTCAACAATCAAGAGTGACATATTGTGATGTCATGATTCAAATTTCTATTTTTCCATCAAAAAATCATTTATCATTTTTACTTTCGTTTTTCTCAAATCAATGCTTGATCTACCAATCAATAATATTTTTATCACTCAATAAATCAAGAATCATTTTTAATATAAATTTTTCTTATCAAAAAATATGATTTTGGGGGGGTTCACAATACCATTTCTCAGGAAAAGATATTAGCTCCCGTGGTAAATTTTTATAGGTGCTGTCACCACAAAAACAGTTATGTTGTTTTCTAGCAAGAGACATGAAGGAGCTTGGACCAAGAAGAGGTCCAAGCTCAGTAAAAACTCTTTTGCATCTCCACTGCACAGTGAATGTGCATTATGCACAGTCACTTTGCACAAAAAAATGTGTTCAACAAAGGGAGGAGATGAACCAGAGCCTCCTTGATGTCACTTTCTAGCAAATGAAACCCAACAAATATCATGGTGTGTGCGCCTGCATAGCGCTCAAAATTTACCTAAAATTTTAGTTCCATGCAGAGCCACACAAGTAAAGGAAAAACTCTCCCCTCTCTTCACACTCCAAGTTTGATTGGGGGGGGGGGGGGGGGGGGGGGGAGGGGGGGGGAGGCGCGCTGGAAAAGATGAATAAAATTTTGGCAGGGACCACCTCACCAAAAGCAAGACAATCTACTGTAAAGTTTTATGATAAAGGAGGTCATTGTGAGTAACCTTTTGAGGTGACTTGTGGTGATTTCTTGGAATAGATCTTAAACTAAATTTTAGAGAAGAAACTGAGCACATGGGAAAAAAATTTAGGTGTTGTGAGAAATGGAAAAGCCTATTGTGAACCCCTATATTATCATCATTAAAATTATCTTATCTTGTATTATTCATTTTTTCATTTTACCGTAACTTTCCTTCAGGTATTTATTGTTTTTATCTTTTGTTTTTCTTTATTATTTATATATATAAAAATTCAGAACTTTCATTCACTAAACGAAATACAATCATAACTTCAGTTAATTTAATTCAACAAGCACTGCAAAAAAATCTTGCTTAACTGACACCAGTTGCAATGCAGAAACTTTGGTTCAACTTGGGTGACAACTCAAGTCTTACTTGTGTCAAAATATAGGCAACTAAAAGCAAAATTTATTACTTAATTAGAAAACAATTTCTTTTTATATATATTTTATTCTTATTTACAACCATTTATTCTTTTTATTCTTTTTAATATTTTATTTATAAATAAGAGAAAAATATGGAATTATTTAATTTACCTAAAAGCAAAATCAATAAATGCCTTGCTTCTTTATTTTGTTCGAATTGTTTATTAATTTTTGTTGATACTAAGATTATAAATATTGAAAATGATTTGATATAAAGCTATTATTTAATTAATTAATTTATAAAATTTACTAAGATTATTTATATTTAATATATGAATAATATTTATTTTAATCTTTTATTGATATTTTTAATTTTAATTATTGATAATAAAAATGTCGAAAAAGAAAGCATAAAATTTATTGAAAAATGAAAAGACTAAAATTACAATTTTTATTTCACACTCTTGAATCATTTCACAGTGATTGTATTTGACGTCATTCGAATTTTCATTCGTCATTCAATCTACAAAAAAAAATCAATGAACGTGAAATCAGTAATCTAATTTCACATTCATTATTTATATTTTTATTTTATTTCTTTTATATTTATTTATTTCTTGTTTAATTTTATTAATTATTTTTGTTCTTTTTATTACTTTTAATTTTTTAAGTAATTTTTAGAATTAATTAACTTACTGTTAATTTATTTAAAAACATTTTTTTATTCTTTTATCCACAGTGTCTGTTATGATTTTTAATAACTTTTTCTCCTGCTTTTGATAATTTTATTTTTAATTTTTTTAATTAGTTATTTATATTAACTATTTTTATTTTTAATTTTTATTTATTTTATGAACTTTTTACTCAATAATTGTAGTTTTTAAGTTTTTAGTTCTTTTAATTCTTTTCAAGTCATTATTTATTTGACAACTTGAAGCACTTTGAATGATGCACAGTGACTTTGAATGATGCACAGTGACTGTGAATGATGCACAGTGACTGTGAATGATGCATAGTGACTGTGAATGATGCATAGTGACTGTGAATGATGCACAGTGACTGTGAATGATGCACAGTGACTGTGAATGATGTACAGTGACTGTGAATGATGCATAGTGACTGTGAATGATGCACAGTGACTTTGAATGATGCACTGTGACTGTGAATGATGCAGCATGACTGTGAATGATGCACAGTCACTTCACATTCAAATTAAACCTTGAGAAAGAACAAGGTAAAGGTTGGAATATGCTGCTTGTCAACTGGAGGAAGTTAAAAGAGATTTTTTTGTGGTGAAGGTTTAGCTTTTCTTCTTGCTCATCTCCCTTCTGAAATCATCAATAGTATCTTCTTGAAATCCAGAAAAGTAGAGCTCCCACTCCACCTTTGCTTTCTGATTTAGTAGCTCTCAATTCTAAATCCAAGTTTGACATAGGTCAAATTACATAGTTTGAAATAGTTGAACTAATTTTGAATTTTGGTGTAAAACTTAAAAGTAAGTCACTATGTAAAACTTGGATTCTCCTCCAGAATTGAGTGCTTTTGACCACCCTCCTCTTCCAGTCCCCAACCTCTTTACCCCTTCTCTCATGAAAATGCTAAATCAATTTTTTCAAAATATATTATTTGAAGTCAACCAAATGAATTCTATGGACACACTCTTACAAATCACCCTCTTTGATTCATGGATTTGTAACCTTTCTTGCATGTTTTTTGAAGGAGATGACAACAAAAAAACTTAGATATGTTAGGTAGGGGGATTTCCAAGGGATCTCTTTGACATAGTTTGGTAAATTTATGGCAAACTATGTAATTTGACTTATGTCAGACTCTGATTGAGAATTGAGTGCTACTATTCTACTTTGAGTTTTACATTCTTCAGCCTTGTTGGGGTCTCACACCTTTGAGTTTGTGGCTTCACCCAGGGAAAGAAATTACTCCCTTCAATAGATATATTCGGTTTAAAATAAAGGGTTTCAAATTTCATTGCAAGTATTCATTATAGAATCTTTCCATCTGGATGAAGGACATGAAAATTTAATATATTTCTTGAATGTTAATCTGAAAAATTTCCATCCAAGCAGTTCTCAAACTTTTGAGATATATTGACCTGAAAAACAGCTGGCACTCAAATATGAAACCCACTAATATCATCTGGTCATTTTGGAAATGAGATCCTTAGAAAGCTCTCTGAAAAACAAAAAACAATTCCTTTTTCAGTGGTTAATTCAAAGGTGTTATGATATATTAAGGTTCCATAATGTCAAGATGCCTTAAGGTTTTTTTTTCTTTTTTAAGTTTTTGGATTGAAGTAGGTTGAAAGTTACACCTCTTTTTGTGCTCATTTTGTCTTTCTTCTGTTGTATTATATTTCCTATTATGCTCCTATCCTATTCAGTATTTTTTCATTGAAGAATACAAGCCACTTGCCTCCAATTACTTGAAATTACTTGTTTATTTCTTCTTCTTTAATTCAATTCAGGATCCCCATTAAAAATCAATTGTCACTAGATTACAATTTACATCAGGCCATGTTCAGCCTGCTATCCATCAAATACCTGTTGCATGTCTATGAACCCCCCTGAAGCAGTACATAGAGGGGCCATTATACTCAATTAGTAGTGAATCCAGCGGAGAAACTGAGTTGCAACAAATTTGACTTGATGTCATTTGACATCTAGTGAGAGTTAGTTTTTCCTAGTAGATGCAGTGCCTAGCAAGGAAGGGTTTTTTGTGCAAAAAAAAAAAAAAACATAGCTCATGACAGCTTGAGATAGCATAATGGAGTTGGCCATGGTAGATGAAAATTTAAGGAAACACACAGGATGTGAGTATTGTTTGGATAGGCCAGGAATCTTAAAAGCTGGACTCATTTCTTCCTTCCATACTTTTCCACGATTTGATTTCACAGTTTTGGGTACAATAGAAAAGTATTAACAGATATGTATCAGCTTCACAGATAGGTCTTTTAGCTGCTGTGTACTTTTCCATACTTTTTTGCAGTTATGAAAAGTGTTAAATAGAACTATGAAAAAGTATGGAAGTCAGAAATGAGGCCATCCAATCTGCTTATCTTGATAGTCTTTCATGATGTAGTAGTTAAGGAAAGTTTTTGTAAAATTTTGTAAATGTTTTGTTTGAGTTTCTCTTGTTTGTAATCTTTTCCTTCAAAGATTTTTTTTGTGTTTATACTTGAAACCTTGCTGAACATCATTTAGTATGTTGTGAAGTTCGACTCTTGAAGCAATCGGTGGGTATGTTACCGCGGCCACTTGAAAACATGGAATACGAGTGCAAAGATTGCTGCGGCCGCCCACATGGCAGCCGCTCTCAGTTTAGTATATAATGATGCCAATTTCCTCTCCTAATTCCCCATCAAAAAGTTCAGCGAGCAGCCACGCCACGTCCTTAGACCCTCATCCATGAGAAATTCGGGACAATGGTGCCAAGGTCAAAAAATTGACCCTCGCTCGCAAGATCCAATCTGTGCCCGTTAGGAACCGACTTGCAGTTTTCTTCATTTTGCTTGTCGGGCCACAATTCGTTCACACATTTTTTTCGTCTCACTCCCCTCATTTTCCAATTTGGTTGTCGTTTATCTCCATTTCTCGCGCAATTCAATCTGAGCCTTTTGACATCTCCCTTCTTCATCGTTCTAAGTGTTTCACCCCGATTAGTAAACAAAATAGAGCGAAAGATTCATCGCTACTCATCACTTGTTCTCACTTCCACAGCTATAGAATTACGCATCATCGAGGTTGTGAATAGGAACGGCGAGCCTGAACAAAAAAATTTGACTTCTTTCCCTGGCATTATTTGTGATTGATTTCATTTCTGCTGACATCTACAAGAATTTCTCTTGTCTTCCCTACACTACCCTCAAGTCTGAATATTCTTTCATGGCAAGTAAAAGGTTGAGAAGTTGTGCCTTCGCTTTTTTTGGCAAATCCAAGGAAAAGAACAGAAAGAAAATCAACACCAAGATACGTAGATACGTATATCGAAGAAATTGACCAAGTATGAATTGATCTGAAGTAAAATTCTCAACCAATAATCTACCCTAACAAAGCTTGCACACGCCTCCTCATGTGGAAAGAAACTGGAGGACAAGAAAAGGAGAGAAACTTACTGAGATAAAATTGGCAAATCTGAGAGGTATCATACGTCATAGAGAACAGTTAATCGCGAAACTTAAACAGACATGATTGAAAACATGTTTATATTTTTGTTCCTTCCATGCAAGAGGAAGCGTTTGTTTCAGATATATATATAAATAAAAATCTACGAATGAATTGTGAGGGGTTAATTGTTGTTAAGAAAGGTATGGGATGAGAGGTCGTCGTCCGACTGTGCAAACAAAAAATCAACGGCTAGATAACGACTCGATGAGATATGTACATTATAGCCAACTTCGCAAGTATGGCAATGTTGATTTGAAAATATTTGAAGACCAAGGATCAAGAATCTAACTAATCAAAATCATTGAGAATTATTGATATTAACTCAAGAAGAAAATCATTCAATGATTGGACGAATTACACCTATTATCACCTGAAAGTTGAGAGTGAGATGCATGTCGAGGTAGATTGAACATGGCCGAGGTTGGAATTCTAAGATCTGAGGAGCGGGTATAATGAGATGGAGTATATAATGCCGATGAGGAATGTTTAAAAGAGACAGAACCTGGTGATTGATTTAAAGGAAAATGTCGCTTGGCCTCTAAAAGGGAATGGTTTTGCACTTTGGCCGAGTTTTGGTGTCCAACCAGTTGAGCAACTGAGCGATTCTTTCGAACTAGTTTTCTGTTATGGTATGCCAAAGAGTCCCCCTGCTCCACTTTGGTCTTGAACTGTTGTAACTCTTTGATCAAGTCATCAATCGATTTCCAAGCAATTTGAGTCGGATTGTGATCAGGATGTAAGGGAGGTGTTAAGTCATACAATTGCTATGAGATTGTGATAGGATAGAAGACAAGATGAGTGATAATTAGCATGCGTTACATGAAAGTGAAGCGTTTATTCCATCATTAGCTTCTTAAGGAAGAAGATGTAGGGAATGCGTACTTGAAAAAATAATGGATATTTCATCAGCCTCTGCACGGGTTTCAGTAAGAAACTGTTTAACTGTAGTTGAACAAGCTGATCGGCTCCAGATTGATTCCTGAGAAACAAAGCAGATGAAAAATTCTTCTTGCTTTTCTTCAAATCGGAATAATTAATAAATTTCAAACTTTCTTCAATTAGCTTGCTCGTTTTCTCAAATTGAATCAAGTAATCATGATATACTCTTTTAAACAGACCAAAAAATTTCAGATAAGTTTCTGAAATCTTTAGGATTACTAGGCCATGATTTGATTTTTGATTTTCTTCTAGAGAGATATGAATAGCTTGGTGTAAGATGAGAATTTGTTGAACGTTCTGAATAAGCTCGATGAATTGAGAAGGTATACAATACATACGAGGAGACCAGGTTAAATTTTCCTGAAAGGAATTAGGTTCAAAATGATGTGATTGTGGTGGTTGAGAAAATAATGTAATAATGAATCTTAAATCATCAATGTAACTTGATTCAGTTTGGGTGAGTTCCCAGATGACTTGTTGTCGTTTGATTTCAATAGGCCCGAACCGCTGTTGAAGGCTGTGGAATGTACTCTGAGATTTTAAAGAAGATTGCCAAGTGAGAGGTGGTTTGTTAGATGAAAGAAGATGCTGAATTTCGACTGATTTCGGAAAAGGATTGCTATTATTAGTAGTAGTGGTGGCATCACTTGATTTTCCATGACATTTAGTCGTTGGCACTTTGAGATTATTTTTTGGGAGATTGAATAAGTTGAAGTGAAGGCGGAACACACTTGTTTTAAGATTGATTCTGAATGATAGATGAGTACGCTGATGAGATAAGTTGGGTGGGTAGTTTTTGAGTTCGGTCTGACGTAGGGAGTGACTTTTAGTGTTGCTCTTCTGCTTCCTTTTGGAAGTAAATCGACCAGAGGAATTTGAAAGGCACGATGAATATCTTGGTTTGATTGTGTTGGTGTTTGAGTTCAATTGGTGATGTTTCTTAACTTGGTGCGGTTGGGTTGATGAGTCTAACCATGAATTGAGCTGGTCAGTTGGATTAGAAGAAGTGAATACTCTACCATCCCTGAAGTGGATTGGATGAGGAATGGATTTTCTTTCTGACAACGTCGGGTTATAGAAAAAACTATGCTCTTTGCAATTCATCCTGAGAGCATGCAAGACATCACAAAGGTACATTTGAATAAATTGTCCTTTGTTATGCCATGATTGATTATAATACTTGATCTCCCCAATCTTTCTTGCTTTGGAAATTGATCGAATTTTGTTGATTCATCTCAGATTCCTAAAATCAACTCTCAGAGTTTGAAATAGGAACTCGATGTGCTCAGTGTAGCAGGAACATCGGGATTATGAATGTACAAACCATCTTAGAAAACATCAATTTGCTGATGTTCGCAGATTCTATGTATCAAAATTTGTAATGAACTTCGAGCCAATGAGATTTGGATTCGGTGATTTGGTTCATTTTTATTACCAGAGTGACTGAAGATTTAAATAATAGATACATGTTTACATCGCTTCACGAATTAATCTTTTTAATCTTACAAAGGTGAACTTGGCTGAACAGCGGAGAGCTTTTGAATTTAATGAGCTAGGTAGTTCCATCTTGGAACCAATTTTTTTACAAAGCTTCATCCATGCTTGGCTTCATGGTCGGTGTGAGCTTGGGCTGCTACAGCTTTGGTGTCGATACCAGTCGATTGGGGAGTTTGCGCAGCGTATTGCATTCGTGCTTGGTCCATCTTCTCAGGTATCTGGAAAAAAAAAAGAAAACAGTATACATGAGCTTTTCATTTCTCATTTTATGAAAAATCAGATTTAAATCTACATGTGCTTTTTGATTAGATTTGTGCATCGATACTTGATTGGAAGCATGAGTTTCAGTTGGCTTAGTGATTTGCCTCAGGCTTTTGTCGCCTGGACCTGTGAGCATGGTTTGAATGGTGAGTCACTGTAGCACAGATTTTGGGTTAACTCGCTTAATCACACTCACCGTGAGGTCTTCCCTCGCCGGCCCGTGCGATTCCGTCATCGTCTGCCATGATGGGTCGGTTGAGGTTTTCTGGCTTCAAATCCTCCAGAGCAAATGAACGCGACCATCTGTCGGGTACAGGGTGCGCATGGCTAGTAGAGGAGTGTTGTGATGCCTTTGGACTCATCAAGTACGCCATTGTCGGAACGAACACCGCAGCGGAAACGAGCTGAAGAGTAAATGATCATAATTAGAATCAATAAACCAACACCAAGCCTACAAATCGCTATCACTTACAATCCACCCAATATCTGAGGAGCGCTGTGGAGTCTGAAGTCACACCATATAAGAAATGGACTAGGATAAGCATGGGTGGTTTTATTTTTCTCGTTTTGTTTCTAGCAAGTAAGGCTTACTTTTTTATCAAAGGCTTCACTGGTGATGGTAGCATAGCTCCCATTTTTTGATATGGGACGAATGATGCGGGTAGCATGAATTGATCGAGCTAGTTGAAAAGATGACATGTTGTTTGTTTGATTTTAAGTAGATGGATAGGTTTTTGAAGTGGTGAACTGTTAAGAGCAGATTGCCTTTGCTAAATTGAATGATTTCAGTATTATGACGTTTGGATTTGCACAGACACCGAATTTAATTGTCCTTAATTCGCTTATCCCAGCCATTTCAGGACATTCAGGGTTCCAAGAGTGGTAATAGATTCCAGCGGAAGATTGACTCAGCATCTCAACTATTTTTCTAAATTAGGTGTTGGTGTCATCGGATTAAGCAACACAAGATTTATAGAGCAAGCTCACTCAGAAATGCTCACAAATAACCCTAATAACCCTACGTGTAAAATTGAAATGATCCAATACATTAAAAATTGAATGGATCTATTATTAGCTCAAACAGGTTAAGTTTTCACTTGCTCCCTACCATAAGGGGAGTTCAAACTTTGGACTTAACCCTGGTCTTTTTCCCAGTTGGCTCTCCGTTTGATCTATGGCTCAGAGAGAAGTTTCTGTATAGAACAAATCCAATTGTAAGGCAAGACAAACATTAAAAAAAAAAAAAAAGGTAGTGGAAATAGGTTTTCAGATTAATTCTTTTCAGTTGATATCAATCGCAAGAATTTTTTTTGTTAACATTTTCCACATATTTAGCTCTTTTTTTACATTGGTTTTATTAAAGAAAACTCATGTAATCAAGACAGGTGACTGAGCCATTCTTTTCACTTGTGTATTTAATCACTGGTTCAAGAATTACTTTTCAGCCATCCTGTAAAGGCAAGAGCTTACATTATTTCTGTATTCTCATCTGGATTGTATTTTGATATTGCAATTTTATTACATAAATGCACTTATAGCTAAAGGAAATCTTCAAAAAAGAGAAAAAAAGATAAAACAGAAACCCTTATGTCAAGCCTGACAGGAGCATCAATTAAAAACAAAAAAGACAATTTCATATATTTTCTTTGCAAAGATATATAGATGTACTGTTTTTTTGTTTGTTAAATTGAATCATTACTCTGTTTTTCTGGGTGGCCACAGGATGGATCTGCTTTTTTTGCTAGACAAAAAAAGTAAAGGGGGGAAATCTAAAATTTATCAATTGCAATCAGAAAAAAATTCTTTTTTTCAACAGCCCTAATAAATCAATCATAAATTCTTAGATTCATATAATTCTAAGGGTGGATAGATTGCAAACATTTTCATTTAACAAACTTGTGGTTCTTGAAATCACAAGGCCTTTAAATCATGTAACAAGGGGTTTCTGTCAAGAATGAAATAATCTGAGGGCCTGTACTTTGAAAAGTAGTAGTTTTTGGCAAACAACCTTTTTGGCCTGTACCATACAGCTTGAAGAACTATTTTGGGACATAAAAAATCCATTTTTTTCATTAAAATCAATTTTCTCAAAAAAATGTGTACCATGCCAATCAAAACTAGATTATTTTTGGAAAACAGTTTTAATCTTTTGCCATTGTTTTCATAAACAGGGTCACACCTAACTTAGCTAAGTCCCATGCTCAGGGGTTGCCCAGGATGTGCCACCCTGGGACTTTGCCTCCCTTGCCAGCTGGACTTAAGAATTAACTCATGTTTTTGGCGTGAGCAGTCTGTGTAAAGCAACAATTTTGTAAGCCATATATCTGAGGTCTGAAACATCAAAACAATCAGTGGAAAGCCAAGATTTTGCCCTTGCCTCCTGTTATTTTTTCATTTTTTTTCTATTCCTCCTTCCTTCACAAAATGATGAAACAAACACCACCCAAATGACCAATTTTGGGGGTTTGATGTGAGATGGCCAAGGAACATTATCTCGCCTATTTGACATCAAATGACAAATTTCTTATGTGTGGTCTGCCCATTGTGGGTGCCTTTAAATTCCTTATTGGGGGTGACGGGCGCAAGGTCCAGCTCATCATAATCACCCACTCAACCCAGCACAACAAGTCACTCTGGCCAATTCTGAGAGATGGGCATTGAATGACTCATCCAAGGAGCTAGATGAAGACCAACTATTCACTTTTGTTGAGGAGTGTGCATGTGAAAGATTTCAGCAGGATCCAAAGAGGTTGCAGGTTGAAGTGGTGATGTCTCTCATGAAGCAGAATCACACATTTGCACTTGCTGGGACAGGGTTGGGAAAGACACAAATTGCAGAAATGTTTCAACGTCTCTTCCTAGCAATCCACAAGCCAATAATTCTGGGATTAAACCCACTGAATTCACTAGGCAACAACCAGGTAAGTTCCATAATATTTCATGGTAGACTGTTGGTTTCATCAGCGGTGGGCAGATACATTCTCCAAATGGATAACTTTGAATGGAACATAAATTTTACAGTTACATTATCTTCCAGTTCCAGATACCTGACCACCAGTTACAATATCTCCTGCAGAAAAAGGGCTTCTTTTTTGCTAGGTACGTTCCCCAGATAGTCTACAGAAACCAGGTTACATTACATTTTTTCCCAATTTCGGATAACTTGGGTGTTGTTATGTTACATTTTTTCCCAAATTTGGATAACAAAGGAGTAACTTCATCAAAATGTGGTGGTTTGTGAAAGTTTTAATCAATATAGGCAAGATCAAATTTCCCAAGTTAACTATAAACAATTGTTTGTACCAGTATTTTCCCAAGAAGCCATGTTAAAAGGGTTTCACAGTTGGAATTGAACCCATAACCTCATTGTTCATCCATGGAACAGAGCAACTCCTCACACTACGGGCATTTGGCTGTCGCTGCAGCCCGCAGCGACATACCGTCGCTTGCCGCGGCATGCAGTCAATAACCTGCGACAGTTCCTGTGACAGATCAAATATCAAGCGCTTAGGAGCGACAACAGTACTCACTGCAGAAATCAAAACAAAACATCGAGAGCTTCTGTGACTCATCAGGTAAGTGGTTTCACATTATGGCAAACACAACTCAAAGATATCAGGGCAAGCTGACACTGACATCTGTTTTTCTGAATTTTATCCAGAAAAATAGCTGAACTCGTTCCAACCTTTGAAGATGGAAATTTGTACTTGTTTGGAATGTCAGGCTCACCAGATCTACAACAATCACGGTGAGGTTCAAAATGGAAGAAAAGTTAGTCGGAGAAACTTTCTGCAACATCAAAGCCGAGACCTTTGCCTACCCTCCCTCACTCCATCAAACAAATCAGCCGAGCAATCTGAT
>JNCO01007163.1:0-12342 GCA_000785685.1 Uromyces viciae-fabae | reverse complement strand
ATATATAATTCAATAAAATAGAAAGAAGAATCACTACAAAAAAAAGTTGAGCAATTGGCTGCACTTGACATGTGAGTTGCCTTTGTGCAAAGGCAACTCACATGTCAAGTGCAGCCAGTTGCTCAACTCTTTAAAGGCAACTCACATGTCAAGTGCAGCCAGTTGCTCAACTTTTTTTTGTAGTGAATTTTATTCATACCACACTGTGTAGTGAAGTCTGACTAAGGGGGATGGAAGAGTTTTAAGAGTAAAAGAATCACACAACAGCAGACTAAAGAATAAAAAATATGAAAATAAGGAAGATAATTATCAGAGAAGGAGAATGAAGAATAAAGATAAAAGATAAAATAAATGAATCCTGAGATATTTCATTTATTATAAGATTCTTGATGAGCTCTTGAGGTAGTCACTCAAGTGTCCTCTTTGAGATTCTTAATATCTTAATTTTTACACAAGGAAATGATTAGAAGACAGACAATCTAATTTGAGCATGTTGTTTTCTCACAAAATTATGACTCTAGCACAGAATAAAATTTTGACAGCTTTTCTTTTTTTTTTGAGAATTGAGAAAGCAGTGAGTGATACTTGTCTAATGGCAACAGCCCTTCAAAGGAGGGAATTGAGGTTTAAACCTTTTTTATCATCAGACCAAGGAGCAACTGCATCTGAGTTCAAGCTTTAAAAATCAACCAAGATTTTCCCACTTGTACATTTTGGTTGGCTTTGGATTGAGTATATCACAAGTGTTGGATGTTGGATTGACTGGTGAAACAAATTCAATTGACCTAGGGAAGCAAAAAAATTCTGAAAAAAGGGTTCACTTGCCACAGAGGAAGCCTAATATTTCCCTTTTATAAAACTTATCAAAGGCTTTTCTGAGTTCTGGTAGGATGGATTTTGCACTGAACATATTGGAATTTCACCAAGAAATCACAATAATAAGAACTATTGATGTATTCCTGTACAAAAAAAAAAGAACAAACTACCTGATTGGATCTGATAAGCTGGCTGGATAGATGTTAGTCAATGCCAAATTTTACTTGGTTTGAGAGCATCTTCTTATTTAAGTGAAATTATTTTTTCTGGAAAAAAGATTGATGAAACCAAGGATTTTTCATCTGGCTTTTAGCAATTGTGATTTCATCATAAACTAAATGAGCAGTATCAAAATTACAAAGCCTAGCAGTAAGGTGATAATCAATGATTTATGCCTTCATTAGGATGTTTCAAATATCAAATTTTGAAAAAAAAAGTGGCTGATTTCAGCCCAACCAGACATTTTTAGAAAATGACTTTCATGAAAAAAATTTTCTCAACCATGATGTATTTCAGTTCAGAAACTTAATTTCAAAAAATCATGGCAGGTTTGACCAAAATCATCAATTCAATCTTTTGAAAATTTATTGTTTGACACCCTTATTATGATATTTATATGTATATTACTAGTAGAAATTGAAGGATGGAAAGTAAGTTAATACAGCAAGTTAGATTGAAAATTGTATGAAACTCATCTAAATTCTTATCAAACTTGTAGCCACAGCTTCTTAGTCTGATCCCATTTCCAGGTACCACTAATAATTGGGTGCCACACTAGATGTTGTGGATGTGGGCCTAGGATCATGCTTTGATGTTGGCCAGGCCTATGTAGGCTGCAGTAGGGCTACTACTCTACAAGGCTTCTGTGTCTCTAACTTCATACCCAAACTTCTACAAGCTGTCATGGAGGCCGTAGTTTTTTCCAAGGAGCTAGAGGCAAACACATAAAAAACTACAGCCAGCCGAATAAGAAACCAACCCTTGATCCATTTTTATGACATGTGAGAACAAAATATTTTAACCTCAAAAAAATATAAACAATGGGAAACCCTTATTCTTCAAAAGATATTCTCAGTCTAAAATTATCAGTCAATGTTCTCAAGGAACTGGTTTCAATATTCCCTGGGAAGAACCACATAAATTTTGTGATTGTGGGAGGGGGAAATATTAGAGTAATGGCACATATCACCCACTTATTACATAAAACATAGTGTGCTCATAATCTAAGTTGCTATTTCTGGAGAATGGTGAGTATTATTTCAGGGTTTTCTGTTTGTGGGTGTGATTTGGCACAGACAAGTTACAGACACATCAAATTTTTCTCACCTAGTTTCAAGTCCAGCCCTGTGTAATCAAATTTCTCTTTTCTTGACCAAAGTTGAGAGATGCTTGTGCCATGTTGTAAGATTGCCTAATTGGATGGTATTGAACCTAGTTAGGTTATTTTCTTGTGAAATATCATAACAAAGTTGATAAATACACCTGTCATCCTTTAAGCCTACCATATCTGCTGTCATCAAGCTAATCATCCCATTGCTTCTCTCACTCTGCCACCAACCCACCTCCTTTTATAGTTTTTTTACTTTCTATTTATAAAAAAGTGGATTAAATATGCTAATTTTCACTTTTTCCTGTATAAAGAGTAGATCATATCAGGTTTAGTTGTTCACTCTTTTCCTTATGAAAGAATAGTTGATCATAAGTTTTTCTTTCTTTTCCTTATAAAAGACTATAATTATTATAAGTTTTTCACTATTTTCCTTATAAAAGAGTAGATTGTTATTTCCCCAACTATCTCAAGTTCTTTTACTTTGAATTATTCTAAAAATTATGTGTTTTGTTGTATGCTAGAGTTAGTGTTCTGATTAGGCCCCCTTTGAATTTTTCTGGGGGCTCTGTAGTTGAGAACCATTTTCTCTTTTCTCTTATTGAAAAAATGAAATCATCCAGTCAAGTTAAAACCATCCCTGCTCCTGGTTGATTTCATCCTCACCTCCCGCCAAGCCTCATATGAATTGAAGTTAATAATATCAACTGGGCTTTACCCTAGACTGATAGTCTTCACTTCTTAACAAGATGATCATGAGTAATCAACTGGTGAGTTAATATAAATGTCCTCTTTATGCTGGGAGACCTTTAGGCATATGTTTGGCATAAAGGGTGATGGTAAGCCCTCCAATGTTTTCAAAGCAGAAAGTATTAGAGCCCCATTTGGCAGAATTTATGTGATATTCTGTTCAAATTCAAAACTACATCAAGTCACATAAGCTTATAGAGGGTAAAAAATACCATGGTCACTCATCAAAGGATCCAGTCTTGAGAGGCTTTTCACCAAGTTTGTGTGAATTATTAGTTGAATTTTCAAAACTAACAAGATTGAGATCAATAAAAGAAAATGCAATAAATTAAATGGCACCAAATGTTGGAATTTCATCTTTCCCAATATTTTCATTCATTTCCATATTTCTAACCCCTGAATATTCCAGTGTTGCCCACGAATTCAATCCAATATTTAAGTCGGCCTAGATGAAACCTCGTTGGTTCTTGTTCCTAAAACCTGCTTGTTCCAATCCATTCTCTTTTGTCCTTTGACATTGAGATTGTATCATTGATCCCTTGATACTCATTTTATCTTCCCTGATCCCATGATCCTCCCTGATCCCATGATCCATCTCTACCATGTACAACTGATCCATTCATCATCTCAGCTCAAATTCTATATTTCTTCACCAAATATCAATATGAATGATAACGGTTATATAACTAGATTTGCACATGCTAGATAGTTGCAAACCAATAGATTCAGAAATATACAGTTAAAAGAAAAATACATATAAACATTTTTATGAAACATTTCGCTAAAAGAAGAATTTTTCAACTCCTGTATATCCTAGTTTGATCAATTGAGGTTTGTCAAGTGAGGTTTCGGAATGAAGATACATGAATCAATCTGAGATGAGATGTGAATAATGTTACGCTAGAAATCAATATGCTCCTAGTAAAAAAAATGGACGCGCTCGACGATAAAAGAGATAGAAAAAAGAGAGACCTGTTGTATTCACGTAGACTTCTGTCGCTGTTTATGTCGCCACCGGCGCTTTTACAATTGTCTCCGGTAAGCCAAAATCTAACGGAAAACTCATCAAGGTTCAGGTAAAAAGAATCAAGTCGGAAGCGATAATCAACGCACATGGATTATAGCTAGGCTCAACTTATGGATTCCGCTGCGTCGGAAATTCTAGAGCATTGACTGTGGCAGATTTCATGTCAACGATGCCACGAGGGCTCACGGCGTAGTCCGTCACGTGGAATAACCTGTTTTAAATAGCTCCAATATAATCTGCCTCTAGATATGTTGCTGGAGATGGGTGATATATTCCTCTTTTCATTCTAGAATCTAAATCTCATCAATTGCTTCTCTTCTAGTTCAATGATCAACCTTCTAAGTATAACCCATTTGCTTTGTATATTGCCACTAGCGGTTTCAATATCATCGGGTATGATTGATAGTCGCGAAAATAATATTTCATTCAACGCACCCGTTGATCAACAAAATCAGATCACGGCAGACGCCGCCTCACAAGATGGAGATTCTTCAGGAGGTTTGTCCAGAGCATTGCCGAACAGCGGCTGCTATAGCTATTTTAACGCACGTGATGGATGCGCCTATCGTAATCCAACCAACAATTGTTCTGGAAAAGTAACTAGTATAGGAGTACAAATGGTTGGTGATTCTGCTCATTGTGCTTACAAATATGTGTCGATTAAGGCTGAACGGTAGAATCTGTTACTTTACTTTAGTTCGAAATGAGTGCGTTGAGTGGAGCACTTGAGAGTAAGCTGCACACATCCATTGTTAAGTACATTGACACTGAGGATTCCCTACATTAGACCCAGGGTCAGCAGGAAACTTGACTTCAAACACCACTCGCTCGTCAGTATCAAGCCAAGGAGCAATTTCCAAGCGCGTAAGTCATCAGTGAAACTCACCAATACATTACGAGCAGTTCGTCGAAGATTTTTAAATTAATTACGATTCTTGTATCCTTATTAAAAAAGCGACATATTGAGCGCGAACCAAGGCTATCAGTGAGAAATAATCAAAAAACTGCGTCAGAGCGGAGCGCTTCTGCATCAAAGCATGTCTCTTTGGGATCAAGGAGTAATATTACAAATGCCACGTCAGCACGACTCCTCTCCCGCTAGCTCAAATCCTCATATCTAAATCTTGAGAGAAATGGGTCTCACCCCAATTATTATTTTCTTTTATCATCCCCTTAGTTTTCCATCTTCCGACCCCAATAACAGTAGTGTAAGTCTTTCATCGGGCTGGATACTCTGGGCTTTTTTGATCAGTAATTCTATCTCCCTGGCCCCAACCCCCTGGGCTATGTAGATTTGCGGTGAGTATGACAGTGAATCGCAGATGGGAGTATGTCTTTGGAGCGGCCCCGATTCTAATGGATTGAATGCCAAAATCAGTGGTTGGGTGTCTTCGTAAGCGTTTTATGTGGCTGAAGATTCTGATAACGTTTGGATCACTTAAATTTATCTCTCCGAAGAAAGTGAAATCACAGGAAATTGTAATAAAGAAGTGTGAGTATCCCAGGCAGTTTTGTGATTTCTGTAAATGTATTTTATTGCTGAGTTTGCTTTTTTTTTTTAGTATTCTTCAACGCCTTGGCAGTAACTCTACGGCATTAGTGGCAAGAATCTTGGAGGGATGCAGCTTTAACACCATGCAATCATCCGTGGGTTGCTCACAAATTTATGTCACAAAGAAGGTAAGTGTATTGCAGCTTTGAGGACGTGCTATTCGCACATGGGAATTGGTGACAAAGAATCAAATTTTTACCAATCTTAGACCTTCATAGCACTTAAACCAACTCCTAGCGAAGTTGAAAATGGAGTTTTGGAAGGTTCAATTTTGTGGGATTTGTGAGTTTTAAAATACAAAGAATAGCATGCTCTTCTACTTGAGGAGTTGAAAAAAGTTGATAGTTGGAATTTATTTCCTTTCTTTTTTTGAAGCAATTCAAAGCAAAATATATTTAATGCGGCTGTATGATTGTTCTCAAAGATGGTGAAATTTTTTGCTTTATTCACCCAACAAGTTTCAACATGATGATATGGCCGTGTGTTATAAAATTTCTACTTCTTTTTTTCAACACATTACATTCAAATGCCTATTTTTTTCATATCATTGATTTATCATTATTTATTTTTTACAAAAGACAATGTATCACATGATAGAAATCCACTGGTTCACGCATAAACACTTGCGCTTATGAATTTCTAGATGGGACAAACTTTTGCATCCCAAAAAAATGACCCACTCTGTTCAAATTGTGTTGAAAACCATATATTTCCAGAAAGGAATTTGAATATGAAGATGAGTATAATAAAATTAAGATAAACTGGGTCTAAATAGTGCCTCGTAACAGCATATTACCTTTTTATTAAACTTTAAATCTAATTTTAGTTCTTTTTTATTTTGTTTGAACTAATGAAGAAGAATTAACGCTCCTTCTTGAATTGTGTTTTTTTTCTATTATTTTTAGGGGTCGTTTTTTGCACCGCCCAAAACCTGGTGTGCACCGCCTTTTGACATCAGGAGGCCGTCAAGCGCTTTTTGAATTTTTTGAATATTTTTTAAAAATACTTCTAGGTGTCCCAGAGTAACCAAACTTTTTTCCCAGCATCCTGAGACCCTCTCCTTCATCTTCTGAACTTTTTAGCTCCAAAGAAGAAATTTAAGTACTCCATATTTAGGGAGTACACAAAATAAATAAATAAATGGTTAATGCGGGAGATATGGGCTAAAAATTTTATCACATGTATTTCAACCCTATTGGAATATGGGATAAAATAATTTTCCACGGGGAAGCAAAAAAAATATGTTTTACGTTTACTTTTGCAAAAACTGGATGTACCAAAATTTTGCTAAAGTCAACGGAAAACATTTTTTTTTTGCTTCCCCGTGGAAAATATTTTGATACCATATTCCAATAGGGTTGAAATACATGTGATAAAATTTTTAGCCCATATTTCCTGCATTAACCATTTTTTTTTATTTTTTTTGATTTTGTGTACTCCCTAAATATGGAGTACTGAAAATTTCTTCTTTGGAGCTGAAAAGTTCAGAAGATGAAGGAGAGGGTCTCAGGATTCTGGGAAAAAAGTTTGGTTACTCTAGGCCACCTAGAAGTATTTTTAAAAAATATTTCAAAAAATTAAAAAAGGCACGACGGCCTCCTGACGTCAAAAAGCGGTGCAAAAAAGGTTTTGGGTGGTGTGAAAAACAACCCCCTACATTTATCATCTTATAGTTGTAGTGTCGTGTCATCAGAACTTTCACATGAACTTCTGATGACACGAGTCTTAGTAGAAAAATATCTTAGTTCTGTTTTATTTTATTTTTTATTCTTTCCTTGTCTCAAAATACTTTTAAATATTTTTATGCATTTTTTTAGGGCATCACTAAATTCACGCGGTCGGCCCGCAAACTCACACGGTTTTGACCGCGCGCGGACCGACCACATGCACGCGGTTTTCCGCAAACACATGCGTTTTTGAAAACCGTGTGTTTTCAAAATTTTAAAAAGAAGAAAACATTTTGGGGGGTCCAAAAGCCCCAAAAAATATTTATCAGAAAGATTCATGGGGTTTTTGACCCCTAAAAAATTAAATGAAAAATAATAAAAACAAAAAAAAAGGGAAATTACAAAGGGCCCCCAAACGTTATGAAGGGGTCCTGTCCCTAGGGGTTGTAATCAGCCCCTAAACTTCAATTTCAGCCAAAAAAAAACATGATTTGTCACTGTTTAAGGATTTCATAAATAGAAAGGCCAAAAATAAGCGTTTTTGGACCCAAAAGCCCCCAAAAAATTGCCAAGTGGCCCTTCCTCGTGGAATTGAAGAAGAGTGAGTGTAACAAACATTGAAATTATATTATAAAAGCCAAAAAAAGAACAAAAAACCAATAAAAAAGTGATATATATGCAAAAAATATTACAACTATTCTACATCAATAATTTTTTTATTAAGCCTGGCTGATTTGCGTTCAGGGGGGAATAAAAACTCCACACCAAGATCCAAGTTCTTCTGAATGGATTTTTTCCAAGCCTTGGCCTCCTTGGAGGCATACCAGTTCCAAGAGGCATCAATTTTGGATGCTGGCCAATTATCAGAGGAGAATTTGAAGGTGACAATATGAGCCAGTTGGTCAATGAGCATAAGCAAGATGGGGGGATTATGAGAATGGGAATCAGGGGAAAAAGTGAGAGGGAGATAAGTGGCAGAATATTTGGATAGAAGAACCACTGGTTGTTTATAATTTTCTGCCAATAAGAATCCATGGGCTGGGAAAGATAACCAATATTATAACAAGGGGGAGCTGATTCAGAGAGGAAATTGAGACGCTTTCGTTCTTTTTCATGTGTGTGGCCATAGAAATTATCCATAAAATTTTTGTCTTTAAACAAGGGATTAGTGTCCAACTCTTTCACCATTTCTTGCCTTACCTGAAGCCAATTTTCTTGTTTCCTCCCCAGACTAACAGCTGCTGCTCTGAAACCACAATTTCCATCACCAATAACATCATGGACAAAACTGATCAGGGGGAGGGCAGTTGCTGGCGAAATGAGGTTCTTGATGGGATACTGTGCAGCATTTATATTATTAATATACCAAAAAAAACATGCACAGGCTGATGAAAAATTACTCACTTTCTCCAAAGGCACTTCATAAAAATCCCCAGAAGGACAGAAAGTTGAAATGGTGGAAGAAAGCTGGGGGCAGATGATGAATAGAAATAAATGAGAAAGAAATAATCATAAAAAAAAAAAAACTCACAATTTCACTGGAACAAGTGGCAGTTTGCTCAAATACTTCCTTTCCCCTTGGCCTGTAAGGAGCCTCTTCATCATCTTCATTTACCTCTTCTTTTCTTCTCTTGATCTGTTCCAGAGTGAGAGGATTGGATAACACCCTTTTCTTCTGCACCAAATTACCAGACCTCTGCAAGAATGGAAAATATCAAATGGGATGAGAAAAAAAAGAAAAAAAACAACAGAAAACTTACAGCTTTGATAGGTTCCAATGGATCTGGTAGTTCCCCATCACTGCTTTCTTCTTCAGTTACAAATTCATCCTATAGAACCAGGGAAAAATTAAAGGAAAAAAATTAAATGGAAAGAATTACAAGTGGTCAAATAATATAAGATAAAAAAACTCACCTCTTCTTCTGATTCTTGTTTCTTTTTCCCCTTTTCTATTTTTTTTCCTGGAGCCTGATTTAAAAAAAAATAATTTTGAGAAATTATTCACAAAATTAAAATATAAAAACACACCTTCACAGTTTCCATACATTTCCTGCTAGGCCTTCCCCTTTTCTTTGGTGGCAGATGGTATTCAAATCCTGAAGGGTCCCTTCTGCTGGATGATTGGGAAATCTTCTTGAATTTATTCTTTGCTCCCTTT
The DNA here is from genome assembly GCA_000785685.1 of Uromyces viciae-fabae. Classification (NCBI taxonomy): domain Eukaryota; kingdom Fungi; phylum Basidiomycota; class Pucciniomycetes; order Pucciniales; family Pucciniaceae; genus Uromyces; species Uromyces viciae-fabae. Next base: position 3,045 of record JNCO01007163.1, on the reverse strand, counting down.
GGCCTTCCTCTGAATTTGTGATCAGGCTTGAATCGTGGTTCTTGAATTGAAACAAGTTGATACTTCCCTTGAAAAAGCTTCTTCATCTCTCCAAGATAAAATTGCTGTTCCCCAGGTTGGAACTGTTGGAATTCTTCAAAGAATTTGGTGGGCTCATTGGGAGGGGAGTTAGAAGATCCATCATCTGCTTTTAAATCAAGGCACTAAGAAAGAAAGAAAAAAAAAAGAAAAAAAGGAAAAAAAATGAAATAAATCAGCATAAAAAATTAATCCATCAGAATAAAAAATTAATGAGCATAAAAACATACAGAAATAGGCCCCTTCACATGCCATTGGGGATGGAAATCTTCAAGTGTAAAGAGTTCGTTTTGAATTCATGCAAACTTAACCTTGTGGATGCAAGGGATTCCCATATATGTTGAATAATCACAAGATATGCATTCAGTTGATTGGTTTGGTGACATGGCGAAAGAGTGAACTATTTTGAGAGCATGGTGAGATAATTGAGAGGAAATGTGATCAATGCAGTGAGGTAGACCAATAAGTGATTTGTATCCCAACTGGGCAGATTCAATATCTCTTTCATGAATTTGGATTGATAAAGAATGATAAATTTGTGTTATGACGGTGGAGAAAGAACCAGTAGAAGCAGATATGAAACGTTTTAGGTGAGAATGCATCCCTTCTATTCGAGATGTGTTGGTGTTTCCAAAGTGAAAATGCTTGTTGAAAAAGTAAGAAATTTCAGTGAGGTAATCCAATAAGTGATTTGTATCCCAACTGGGCAGATTCAATATCTCTTTCATGAATTTGGATTGATAAAGAATGATAAATTTGTGTAACGACAGTGGAGAAAGAACCAGTTGAAGCAGATATGAAACGTTTTAGGTGAGAATGCATCCCTTCTAGTCTAGATGTGTTGGTGTTTCCAAAGTGAAAATACTTGTTGACAAAGTAAGAAACAAATTTTTACTTTAGAGGAATCTCATTTTCTAAAAGATAATCAGCTGTGGGTGGATTCCAGACAAGAGAAAGCTGAGTGAAATTGTTCTGATAAGTTGCTTCTGTATGAGATTTTACTAAATAATTCCAGTGCTTTCAAATTAATTTTGATTGATAAAGAATGATAAATTTGTGTAACGACGGTGGAGGAAGAACCAGTAGAAGCAGATATGAAACGTTTTAGGTGAGAGTGCATCTCTTCTAGTCTAGATGTGTTGGTGTTTCCAAAGTGAGAATGCTTGTTGACAAAGTAAGAAACAAATTTGCGCTTTAGAGGAATCCAATTTTCTGAAAGATAATCAGCTGTGGGTGGATTCCAGACAAGAGAAATCTGAGTGAAATTGTTCTGATAAGTTGCTTCTGTATGAGATTTTACTAAATAATTCCAGTGCTTTTGAATATTATCCCATTCCTCTTCAGATTTTGCATGCTTTCGACAGTGGAGTTGAATATTTTTGAAAATGTGCCACTGGCAGAGGAGGTGAGTACAGTTGGGAAAGGGTTTTTCAATGGAATTAATCAAAGCATGTTCTTTATCAGTGAACTGAGTGAAATTGTTCTGATACGTTGCTTCTGTATGAGATTTTACTAAATAATTCCAGTGCTTTTGAATATTATCCCATTCCTCTTCAGATTTTGCATGCTTTCGACAGTGGAGTTGAATATTTTTGAAAATGTGCCACTGGCAGAGGAGGTGAGTACAGTTGGGAAAGGTTTTTTCAATGGAATTAATTAAAGCGTGTTCTTTATCAGTGACAATGACTTTGGGGTGTTGTTGATCTAATATCTCTAGAAGTTGTTGAAGAGCCCATGTATAATTGTCTTTTCTTTCTGTAGAGAGGAAACAAAAAGCGATAGGAAAACTTTTGCTGCAGTTGTTGACACCAATGATGTGGAGAAGGGGCATTGAGAACTTGTTTGTCTTGTATGTGCAGTCCATCATGAGAAGGGTGGGGAATTTTTAGCTAATTTGATGGACTTTTTTCAATGGAATTAATTAAAGCGTGTTCTTTATCAGTGACAATGACTTTGGGGTGTTGTTGATCTAATATCTCTAGAAGTTGTTGAAGAGCCCATGTATAATTGTCTTTTCTTTCTGTAGAGAGGAAACAAAAAGCGATAGGAAAACTTTTGCTGCAGTTGTTGACACCAATGATGTGGAGAAGGGGCATTGAGAACTTATTTGTCTTGTATGTGCAGTCCATCATGAGAAGGGTGGGGAATTGTTTAGCTAATTTGATTGAGTCTGGGTGAGCAATGAAGAGAGAGGTGATCATTCCTTCAACAGCATCCATCTTGAAAAAAAAGTCAGATTTCCTTAATTCATATACTAGAGCTTCAATTGGTGTCTTGCCATCAAGAATTTTTTTGGATAAAGCATAACATTCATTGTGAATGGTGCTGAGATTCATCATTACAGGACCAGATGAGGATTGCATTAGAGTGTTTAAGATCTTCAATGGTGCCACACCTGCTTTAGTCAAATTTTGAACTGTTTCTTATTGAGCATTTTCAATTCTTCTGTGAACAGGATGTCATTACAGGACCAGATGATGATTGCATTAGAGTGTTTAAGATCTTCAATGGTGCCACACCTGCTTTAGTCAAATTTTGAACTGTTTCTTGTTGAGCATTTTCAATTCTTCTGTGAACAGGATGGGTGGAAGGATCAGTGGAGGGTGCATGATTGTGATTTGGGCAGATGATTTTAATTCGCCAGGAGTCAAGTTTCTTGGAGAAATTGCCGGTGAGCTGAAACGGACAGTTGGTTTTTCTGGTTGTACCTAAGCCTTCTTTTTTTGTTGGAATGTAAGAGCCAGACTTGTCGCATTGATAAGTATAACGTTTTTCCTTGAGATTAGAATTCTTGGTTGAAATCACATAGCCGTGATCTCTAGCCTAAGATTGAATGGCATGAAGGAGGGATTCTTTGTCTGGGTAGCTCCATTCAGGAGGTGGGGCTAGTAGGGATGAGTTATCTTGGGGCACAATATTGGCATCGGGGACAGATATTGAATGACTGGGGGAAGATTCTTTGGCATC
>JNCO01007156.1:0-12355 GCA_000785685.1 Uromyces viciae-fabae | reverse complement strand
CCCACACTATTTCTAATCACTTTGCAGCTTGTGTAGCTAAAGGGTATTCAGTCCCTGGCATCACAGAGTCTGACAAATATAACACTCTTTCTCAATGAGTCTCCCAGAGTTCAACAATAAAGCCCTGACCCTGCTATTTTTGGAAGCTTGTATGGCCTTTGCAATGACTCTAGACTTGACATAGAAGCACCACAGAATGCATTGTCTTTCCCAAAATCATCACAGCTGTGATGCAAATTCTCTCAGTGCAAACCTCTGCAGTGCACTATTGGCCTTGGTCTTTTTTGTATGCTCAAATATTTCAAGACAGGTAAACACCACAGTCTTTGACAATTCCAAGTCTAGAATTTGGTAGGCTTTTCATTGAACAATTTCCTTGATTTGGTGAGTTTCTTCACACTCTCTCTCTTGATTATTCTATAGAGGTTTACAGGAATATCAGCTAACTAGCTATTGAATGACAATGGAATTACTTTAATTTACCTTCCAAGTAAGAACAAAGTTCTTTTTGGGGGGAATTTCTTTCAGCCATAATAAGATACTATGGGTTTGTGGTTTTTTGGTCAAAACAAAGGATAAGCATTTCACAAAGAATAATGCAAGATTCACTTACCAATGTTTCCCTGACCCTGAAATTTATTGAGTTGGAATTGATGTCAGAGAGCTGCTAATCAATGATTACCCAATGACCTTAGAGTTCTTACTATGGGCAAATGGGAAACAGATCAGAAATGATCTATGATCATCAAGTCACCATCTATTTCTTTTTTTTTTTTTGGTGATTTTCCTAGCTGTTTTCCATTGTTTAGATGGATTTGTTGTCTTCCTCATTTATTTATTAATTTCCATCATATACCGTCAAATTTTTTATATATTATTTATTGGTTTGGCATAACAATCATATTTTAAAATCAAAACAAAAAAGCGTTTTAGAGTATACATAAATATTGTAAGCTTCCCACTGGTTGAAGACATGAAAAGTTTGAAAAAAAAAGGGGGGGGGGGGCATATAGGTATCGGATTTTTGGAAAATATTAAGGGGGGGCAGGTCGGATATGCTCAGTATAAGGTTTGTTCGAGCCGATGGGCTGAAATATTGGAGCAAAAGACTGGAAACCCAATCCTAATTGAGGATGTTGAACAAGTTGCGCATTACGCTGGGAAACCAGTGGACCCGTCGGATGCTTTGGCGCTTCATGTATATGCTCCAAAAGCGCTTCCGACAATAAATCAACGTTCAAATCTTTAATTATGTCTAAAGAGTGAAGCAAGTCAAAGCCTCTTCGAATTTGCGCAGCTTCCTTGGCTCCTTTCGTTTTTGCGATTTCTTCCACGAATGCTTCTGCGGCTCTGACACACTGTGCATCCTCCGAATCTAAATCAAACAGACCTTCAACGCCATCAACCATTGAGTGTATGACCTTTTTCGCTTGAGCTTGTTGATGAGCCAAACCTTTTGAAGGGAAGAAAAAAGGGCACACCGAAGTGTGTTTTAGCAAGCTGTATGGTTTATTATGCACTCGTAGTCAGATTATTTCTTACCAGTTGAAGCACTGTAGATTGAATAAGCACGCTCCTCGTGTGATCCTTTATTTTGCAGGTGGTTGCTCGAGCCAGCCAAAGCGTAATTCGAATCCGACAATGCTGGACGAGGGTATGGTGTAGCGCGAACCTGGCCTTTCGTGGTACGCATTACACCTCTTTCTTCATTCCAAAAAACTGGTGCCTCTTTTGCTTTCCCCTTGATTAAATGATCAGGGGCTCGATTGAGATCAGCTAGCGCCAAAGGATCAGGAAATGATCTTATTACTGAAGCTTGCGGGGCTCGCTGAGGGGCGGAGCATGGCGGCGCCACTTTGTTACTGGAATTAATCGCGTGGGCGGGCAGTTGCGAGCGGTCGGGCTGGGTTGAGCTTAAGCCAGCGGAGTGTTGAGAGTGATTAGGTCGACGTCGCACTCCACGAGCTCTACGTTCTCGCTTTGCTTTCTTGCTATTGAGGAAGATTTGCGCTGTGACATTGGTAGCACACTTCGTAGCATTTACGAATTTATCAATAAGACGACCGTTGTAAAGGGTCGTAGGTTCCTCTTTGACCGCCTGCTCGTATCGTTCGAACAGTGCGGGAGGAAGACGGACACGCATTTCGGGATCAGCGAGCTGGAAATCAAGAAGCGCCAAATAATCCGATCGATTAACATCATGCCCATCCATATGGGCCATGACTGCCGCGGCTGCCTTGAGGACGGCGTCCCGTCTGCGAGCTGAATGAGCGGCGATGAGATCTGGGTCACTGGTGGCAAGAAAAAAGCCGTTCACTCGGTTGTCTCTTTGACCGCCGTTCTGTGAATCGTGCTAGATGTTTCAAAATATTGAATGGATACTTCTTTCTTCAACAAAAAAGTCCGTCGACTGACAAAATGAATAACAAGATTACTCACATTGAAAGGTTTGGTTTGCTCGGCGACAGGTACACCAGACGCGAAATAAATCTGTGCGATAGGAGCATATATCAATACAAGAAGTGTTATCGGGGCAAATTCATGAAGGAAAATCACATACTAAGCTCTCAAATGGTCGATAGATCGGAGCAGTCGGGTTGGGTACAGCACGATGATCGCACGAAGCCAAACCAAAAAAAGATTTCTAATAAATGTAAGGGCAAAAAGCGTTGAAATTAAAACAACTACACAGGAAACGGAGGGGGACAGGGAAACTTAACTTACCACAGGCGCGCGAGGTTGTGAAGGAGGATTTTGAAACTCATCAGGGTCAGAAGAAGAGGCCTGGTGAAAAACATGAGGAGCAGGTGGTGGGTGTTGAGAGCCATCTGGGGTACAAGAAGGAGGCAGATTCTGAGACCCATCAGGGGCCGCGTGTTGACTTGTTGCTTGGCTGCTGGGACACGAATAACCCTGAAGGAGAGATCAAACAAAAAAATGATCAGCTTTCGAAAGTAACGATGCAACTTTTTCTTTTTTGTGAACCCAGGGAACGCCTGATCTAGATGTATAAAATGTATACCCAACTTGTGATAAGTTGAATCGCTGAGCAGATTTATCAAGCCAAACAATTGAGATCAGCAAAAGATGTGTTACAATAGATAAAAGGAAGTGTGAGGGATAGCAGAACTACTTCATACCGACTCCTCTTGAGGTTCAGAGGCAACAGGGGCGATTGGAGATCCGTGAGGAGACGGCGGTTGAATGGTTATTTGGGTAGTTGGGTAATTTAAAGAATCCTGGAGAAAGGGGTAGTATCAATCAATTGTCAAATTTAGCAAAAAAAGGATAGATTTGTGTCGTTTACATTCCGACTTTTTAATCAACCAAAAAAAAAATCTTGACGCTTAAGGGAGATGCATCAAGAGTATACTCAACTTGTGATAAGCTAGGCATGTAGGGAGTGGATTCGCGGATCAACCAAGGTTCCTATCAATTCAAAGTAAGAGTTAGAACGATGGATAGGGAAGGGAATGAAGGGCAAAAAATCTCTCTTACCCGTGCCTCTTGACTTGGGGACGCGGTAGGAGGGTTTTGAGACTCAAGGGTGGAAGAAGGTTGCGCGATTGCTTGAGTAAATGGAGGAGGATCCTAGAGAAAGAAATAATCAAGCGATTGTCAGCACCGATACGCAAAGGACATATGTTTTCTGTGCCTAAGTCATACTCAACTTGTAGCTCATCATGATTTGACGGGACAAGGATATCCTCCGCGAGTGATAAATTCATTTGCGGGATTGAGTCATGCTCAGGTTGAATTGGCGGGATCAAGCCGGAATCGGTGGTCAATGTTTGAGACTCTTGTTCCTTCGTATGCTCTTTTCTTGATTTCCGGGAATCAGCCCTCTTCGACTTCTGACCGCTAGTTGATCGGCACACAACGATCTGGCATGACGGCGATAGTATTTCGGCCTCGGCGATGCGGGCGTTGCGTGCGCGTCTAAGGGCTCTAGCTACAGGTATCGTCGGTGCGGCGAAGACTGACCTTCGGGTAGTCACCATGCTTTGGAAGGTCCTGGGTACGAAAACTGGATGTGATTGAATGAGGGCCTGGTAATAAGTATACTTGCTGAATGGGTGAAAGTCGCTCTTCTGGAACAGGGGGATCTGGCCTCAGTGGTCAATAAGCTCTCAACCAGGTAAGAAGCAAGTCGTAATTGACGATGGCTAGGAGAGGAAACCTATTACAAAGCGTTGGGCAGTGACTAGTTAACTTTGCACATAGATAAAGCACACCCATATGATAGAGATAAACAAACCCACCACCGAGAGCAGAGTGCCGATGCTTATAGAAAGTGAAGGCCACTCAGATTCAGAAGCAGATCTGGCCGCGGACCACCAGAGGGAGACAATCGGGACTATATTCTATTATTATATATACGATCTCATGACCCGTTTATGTAATCCAAGTAATCATCCCGCCTGATCAACGACTATCAAGGCCATTGTTAATGTAAAAATGAAAGTTACATAGGGACGTATTTATGTAAGGCTTTGAGAACATACGCACAAGCTTCAGATATGAGCGGAGGCCTGCGATGGTTGATCCCCTGTAAGATCATCATTCAAAAAGCCTGCTTAAAAGGAAGGATTTTGGGGATATTTAGCACAATGCATACGGATGCGTATCAAAGGAATTCAAAATGGTACATACTACGCACTGGTGCGCAAGGCACAGGTTGCCTGCAAAAACTGGTTTTGAGGGGCCCAATGCTCATGGGTCAATTGGGCCAAGACCACATTTTTTATGTAGAGCTTCTATCTGCCGCATAATTTTTACTTTGCTCTTTTTTTTCTTCATATTATAGAAATCCACAGTAGATATATCTGCAACCCTATAGCCATAGTCTTAGAGCATACAAACCCATGCTTATGGGTACACTAGTAATGCTACATTGAGTTCAATCAATATTATTGGTTTGTTTCTTCAGATTTGTCACGAATAATTTCTCTTGTTTTGGCTTTGAACTTCTCTATTTTTTAGAGCCTTGGATAACCAACTCCCATGAATTAGATCAACAACTCCCATTTGGTCCGCAGGACCAAAGATGGGAGTTCTTGCTCCAATTCTAAATTTTTTTTGGGAGTCGTTGCTGCAAATCCCAAAAAACATCAACAAAAGAAAACAAATTGCCACTCATTAGTGAGCTCTTCAATGGCCTTTAAATTTTTAATTCAACAAGGAAGGCCTCCATTAGGTATAACCTCAAAGTTTTAGAACTATCTGTTGAAATTCTTGAACTGGAACCACCTGGCAGATGTGAAGCCCCTCTTTTCTCTGAGTTAAACCTAATTTGTCTCATCAACATCTATCATCACTTAGCTCATTAATCCATTAGTTGAAGATTTTCATTACTAAGTAATTGTCTTATCTTAAGTTCTTGTTTATCCAATTACCTTATTCTCCATCTGCCACTGTGCTTCCTTCAAGAATTACTCCGGTAAGAAAAGATCACTCAAGATAAATTATCATTGCTGCTTGCTTATTCAATTCATCTCAAAGTTTTCTCATCAAGTGCATACTTGTAGAACAATATCTTTGAAGTGACTTTCTAGGGTATAATTCTCACACAATTGAAGTAAATACTCATTGAATTAAAATAATAAATCATTCTTCAAACATCAACTTATTATTTCTTCTCAGGTGATCAAGAAGGCTCAATCTAAACAGAATTCTTCATTCATTCTGCTATCTTAAATGTCTTCAATATTAACCAGTATGATCATTCTTTCATTCCTGTTTTGCTTCTTTTTCTTTTTCTTGTTTCTTTATAAAAATAGCATAGCTAATACTTGTGTATCTAAAATCATCTGAAAATATCTTCTTATTCAGTTTTGCTCTTTTTTAAAAAAAAACAACCTTTAAAATATCTCTCTGCCATCTTTCTGTTATCCATCAAAATGTAAGTTGTACACTGTGGGACTTGAACCCACAACCTCAACTTTTTCACGTTAGTGATGCTCTAACCATTGACACTACAGGTATCTCTCAGTCGTTGCGCGCCGCAGCGACACCCTGTCGTTGCACGCGGGCTCTGTACATTTCCGCAGTGTCAGCTGCCGCGACACCCACCTCTCATGCAGCGACCAAAAGGCTCTGTGCAACGGCAGCAACTTATCTATTTGCCTAATATATTTGATGGGGGTGCTGTGGGAGGGAGTTGTTCTCTCTGCGGCCCCTATCAACTTTTTCTTTTTCAACCACTCATCACAACACTCATCCCACCGCAATTCCACCACGATACCTCAAAAAACTCACAAATCGCCACAAATAAAACCATCAAAATGCCGATTTGCAAGTGTTTGGTCTGTATCAACTTCACAATCCTTGACCAATGCAAAATCGCCACAAATAAAACCATCAAAATGCCGATTTGCAAGTGTTTGGTCTGTATCAACTTCACAATCCTTGACCAACGCAATCAACCCCAATCCGGCCAGTACTTGTCTTTCAGAGACATAACCAAACATTGAATCACTGATATCAATCGAGTGTCACCCGTTTGTCAAGAACCTCAGCAAGCACTCCAGTCCCCTGATTCATCTTCGCCGGCCCCTTCAACCCAAGAATCTGAGGTATTGTTAAAGGCAATTATTCTAATGACCTTTTTATAATTTATTTTTAATCTTATTTTATTTTAAAATTTATTTTTAATTAGGAGCCTAATCCTGCAGGAAGTAAGTTTTTCCCTAATTTTCAAACCTTGCTTCAATGTGATTTTCTAATTAATTTTTACACTCTTATCCTCTAGTATATATCATCCTTTTTGTATCATGGCTCCACCTATTCTGTAACGTCAGCCGAGAGAATTGCCGTATTGCCATCAAAATGCTTTGTAGCATCCTGTGTGCGGTCCAATCCCATTCAACTCTATTTCGAAACCCTTGTTCCATCCCACACGATCCTTGAACTCTCATTAAAAGAGCAAAACTAGATACTGAATTTCAAGTGTCTATCTGCTGCCAAGTCTGTTTTAAACTGTACCCATTCGACCTCAATGCGCCCTGGAATTGCACTTACCAACCTTTTCCTTCTTCGGACCCTTGCGACAAAGAACTCTTCTTAAAGAAAAAAGTTTTTCGAGGTTTTCAAGATTTGGGCGATATTGAATATTCAATACTTAAAACAATTCTTCCTCAATTTCATTGCCCACCCCGAGGTGTTTACGTGAATCAATCAGTTTTAACGTGGGTCAAGTGGCTCCTCTTAAAGCCAGATACCAAGCAAGGGATTGACGATTGGGTTCAAAAAAATTGAGTCTGGAAAGATAAAGGCCACTTTTCTGATATACAACACGGCAAGAACTTTACGAGAACTTCTTGGAGCAACAAAGGGCCTAACCCATTGAATTTAGGACTATCTTTATTTGTTGACTGGTTGAATCCACGCGGAAACAAGCTCAGTGGAAAGACTGAATCAATGGGCATCCTCGCTATCTCGTGTCTTAATCTTCCACCCTCTCATTGCAACAAACCTTCTCACATGTGTATTGTTGGGCTCACTCCAGGTCCATACTCTCCTGATCCTGAAATGTTCAACCATATACTAAGTAGGGCAGCTGGGAAAAGGCTGGAGACAGTCAGTTGAGGTGGTCGGAGAAAAGATAGAGAATGACTGAATGATTGATATTTCATGAACTAGGTCAGTCATAAATAAAGAACAAGATAGCCCCCTGGCCATATCCAGAGGGGCTTAATAAAAATAATAAAATGAAATAAAATAAATAAAATAAGAAAATAAGTAAACAAAAATGTTGAGGAACATGACAAAGTCATGAACAATAAAATAATATTTTGATAATAACACATGACAAAGTCATGATAAGATAAATGATAAAATCATATAAGATGACAAAGTCATAAAGAATAAATTATGAGTAACAAAGTTACAATACATGACAAAGTCATGAAAAACTAAGACTAAGTAGTTTTAAAATAAGTAAATAATATTTAAATAATGTCTTGATCGTTATCTTCCTCGATCTGTTTCATTCATAATTTAACAAAGCAATTTTATGACGTCAGTTTCGTCATACTACTCTTAAACATGATTTTAAGTTTTTCAACTTGTCTTTATTTCTATTTCATTTTTATTTATTTATTTCACACTTTTATTTTTCAATCAAAATATTATTTATTTTAAATATATAAAATTTTATTTTATATATATTTTATTTTTAATCTTTAATTATTTTAATAATAATTTTTAAATAAATAAAAATTATTCTTTAATCACCTTGTTTAGTTTTATTTAGTCTTTTATTGACAAAATAATTTTAACTAAAATTTTTTTGTGATTTTAATTTATCAGTTTCTTTTACTGAAATTATTTTATTGTTGTCAGTTTTTTTAACTGAAATTAATTTTATTTTTAATAAAATAAAATTATAAAAATTAAAACATAATAAAAATTAATTAATTAATTAATTTTTCTTTTTTAATTTTAATTTTATTTTTTTATTTTATTTTATTTTTAGAAAACACTTACAACTTTGTTGTTGTTTATTTTGTTTTCTTTTTCTTTTTAAATTATTTTTATTGTTTTGACACAATCAACCCCAATCCGGCCAGTACTTGTCTTTCAGAAACATAACCAAACATCGAATCACTGATATAAATCGAGTGTCACCCGTTTGTCAAGAACCTCAGCAAGCACTCCAGTCCCCTGATTCATCTTCGCCGGCCCCTTCAGCCCAAGAATCTGAGGTATCGTCTATAATTGATGAGCCTAATCCTGCAGGAAGTAAGTTTTTCCCTAATTTTCAAACCTTGCTTCAATGTGATTTTCTAATTAATTTTTCCACTCTTATACTCTAGTATATATCATCCTTTTTGTATCATGGCTCCACCTATTCTGTAACGTCAGCCAAGAGAATTGCCAGATTGCCATCAAAATGCTTTGTAGCATCCTGTGTGCGGTCCAATCACATCCAACTCCATTTCAAAACCCTTGTTCCATCCCACACGATCCTTGAACTCTCATTAAAAGAGCAAAACTAGATACTGAATTTCAAGTGTCTATCTGCTGCCAAGTCTGTTTTAAACTGTACCCATTCGACCTCAATGCGCCCTGGAATTGCACTTACCGACCTTTTCCTTCTTCGGACCCTTGCAACAAAGAACTCTTCTTAAAGAAAAAAGTTTTTTGAGGTTTTCAAGATTTGGGCGATATTGAATATTCAATACCTAAAACCATTCTTCCTCAATTTCATTGCCCACCCCAAGGTGTTTACGTGAATCAATCAGTTTTAACGTGGGTCAAGTGGCTTCTCTTAAAGCCAGATACCAAGCAAGGGATTGACGATTGGGTTCAACAAAATCGATTCTGGAAAGATAAAGGCCAATTTTCTGATATACAACACGGCGAGAACTTTACGAGCACTTCTTGGAGCAACAAAGGGCCTAACCCATTGAATTTAGGACTATCTTTATTTGTTGACCGGTTCAATCCACACGGAAACAAGCTCAGTGGAAAGACTGAATCAATGGGCATCCTTGCTATCTCGTGTCTTAATCTTCCACCCTCTCATTGCAACATCCTGTGCAAGTTGCAAGACTTCCCTGCGCCTGAGACTTGTTGGAATTTGAGGGTTTCTTTTTATGCTCTCATCATTTTTCTTATTTTTATTTTAATTCTTCATTTTAATTCTCTTATAATTTTTATTTTGAATCATGATTTTTCATTGAATATCTTTTAAATCATAACATTATTATTTTATTAATTATTTAAATCATGCATAGCATTAGACATTATTATTTTATCATATATTTAAATCATGAGAATCTCTCAGTAAGTACAATGAAGAAAAAAGGAAGAGAATATAAAAAGGAGATGGATAAAGGTAAAAATAAGAAGAAGTAAAGGAATTGAGATGAATATGAGAATTGGGGTTGGACTTACCTAGTTCAGTAGAAAGAAATAATAAGAATCTCTGCTGAACTAGGTAGTGAGAATTGAGAACTAAATATTACTTGATTATGTAATCTTGCGGGCTTGATGTAGTCTTTGGGGTTTGTAGTTGATGGTGAAATCCAGAAGGGGTTTTACATATTTTATATTTTATTATTTTATTACTTTATTTTATTCTATTTGTTAAGCCCCTCTGGATATGGCCAGGGGGCTATCTTGTTTTCTATTTAAATCTGACTTGACTCATGAAATTCAATCATTCAGTCATTCTCTATCTTTTCTTCGACCACCTCAACTGACTGTCTCCAGCCTTTTCCCAGCTGCCCTCAACTCTCAAAATTCTCTTACCTCAAAATCATCCTCAAGTAACATAAAATAAAAATCAAAAACTCAAATAAAAACAACACAAACCTTCTCACATGTGTATTGTTGGGCTCACTCCAGGTCCATACTCTCCTGATCCTGAAATGTTCAACCATATACTAAGTCCCTTAGTAGATGAACTCATAACTTTAGATGCTGGAACTATTATCCCAACTCATCAATTTCCATCTGGCCGGTTCGTTCAAGTCAAACTTCTATGCGTGTGTGGCGATATTCTTGCAACAAAGAAAGTAATGGGTTACACTGCGCATTCAGCAACTAAATATTGCTCATTCTGTCACGCTGAAAAAGAAAAGATGGGTGAATTACAAATTTCAAGAAGACGACAGAAAGCTGAAACCATCGCTTCTGCATATGAATCAAAGAGTAAAACAAAATCAAACGAACGAGCGAAGACTCTGAAAGCATCCGGCGTACGATGGTCTGAATTGAATTGACTACCTTATTGGGACCCCATTCGACATCTTGTGTTGGGCGTGATGCACAACTGGCTCAAAGGTATTTTACAGGGCCATTTTTGGTATCAATGGAAATTCTGGGTGATCCCGGAATATGAAGCATCTAAGAAAAGAAAGAACGCAACTGTATCGAGTGGCTCAAATAAAAAATTGATGCTTGAGGGGGGATCAAGAATGGTGATTGAGGAAGATGAACCATCTGATGAATCAGATGTTGATATTTTACTCAAGGGGGGTCTTGAAGGTTCCTTCTTATCACAAGACGATATAATGTGCTTCCGTCAAGGCATGAAGGCAGTCGTCCTTCCTCCAGGAATACCTCATTTGCCACCCAACCTTGGGGCGGCAAATCACGGTAAGCTGTCCGCGGCTCAATGGCATGCATTGTTTGTCTTCATTATCCCCTTGGTCCTTGTCGAGATGTACATCGATCGGATCAACAACCTGCAAACTGGGTCCAACCGCTACAACTTCCTCATGAACACCGCCCGACTAGTTCATTGTACGAACGTCCTGTTTGCACACAAGTACAACTATTCCGATCAAGGACGATTCGAAGTTGACTACAAGAAGTACTCCGATACTATTCCATCCGTATTTCACAACGTCAAGGTTCAACCAAATCACCACTTTTCATTGCATCCCGCATGGTAATTTGGACGTGTGGGGGGTGTGCAGTTGGTTCAAGGGCATGTATTATTATTAATGGAACCTTATTAAAAAAAAACCTGCCCTTGAACCAACTGCACACCCCCAAATTACCTTGGGGCAATTTACTATTACGCGCACATAATATTAAATTGCCCCATGGTAATTTGGACGTGTGGGGGGTGTGCAGTTGGTTCAAGGGCATGGATTATTATTAATGGAACCTTATTAAAAATAAAACCTTCCCTTGAACCAACTGAACACCCCCCACACGTCCAAATTACCTTGGGGCAATTTAATATTATGCGCACATAATATTAAATTGCCTGGTAATTTAATGTTGCTCAGTTGGCTAAAGAGCATTTATTATTTTTCAATAAGTTGCAATGAATAAAAATGCCTTTGAATCAATTTCACACCCCCAAAACCTCCAAATTACCATGGGGCAATTTACTATTATGTGTGCATAACATTAAATTTCCCCATGGCAATTTGGCGGTGTGCAGTTGGTCCAAGGGAATGGATTATTATTAATGGACCCTTAAAAAAAATTATTAATTCCCATGAAAGAAGGGCACCCCCCCCACAGATCCAAATTACCGTGTGGCAATTTGCTATTATGGGCACATGATAGTGAATTGGCCCATGGTGATTTGGATGTGAGGGGGGGCACAGTGGTTCCAAGGGTGTGTATTATTATAAATTGAAACTTTTGGAAAATAAATCCATTCCTTGGGAGCCACTTCACACCCCCCACACCTCCAAACTAACATGGGCCAGTTTATTCTTATGTGCACATAATGTTTGATTGCCCCATGGTAATTTGAACATGTTACTGGTCTGAAGATGTTTCAAAGGAATTTATTAATATTAGCTGCAAGTTATAAAAAAAAAAATCCCTTGAGCCACCTGCGCACCCCCCAAACATGGGGCCATTGACTATGATGTGCACATAA
>JNCO01007151.1:0-12359 GCA_000785685.1 Uromyces viciae-fabae | reverse complement strand
TAAAAAAAAAAAAAAAAAAAAAAAAAAAAAAAAAAGCAGAACAAACATGTTTATCTTCTTCTTTAAAGCCTAAAAATCCAGGTACGAAGCCACCAATACCCAAATTTTGATTTTGACAATCGTATTTATTAAGAGCAGCCAAGTTTAAAATACCATTATTTTGAGTTCCACAACCTCCTCCGTTAAACGAGTTACCAGAGTTGGTACAATCATAGTCATTCAATAGAGCTACATTAATCAATCCATATTGATTTCCACATCCGGAGCTTTCTGTACCAGTAAGATCACCAAGTAAACGTTTAGTAAGTGATTCTGGTTTATGAGATAAAGTCATCGAGGCCAAGAGAGCAAGAATCATTATAGAGAAAAAAGTAGTAGTAAACATATTATTGAGGTATAGTTTTTTTTTTTTTTTTTTGTATTTGTAATATAAATTAAAAAATTAAAGACAAATGAAACTATGGTTTGGATACTTGAGGGAATATGGAGAAATGCTTTGAGTTGTTGGATTGAGAGGACTTTGAACGAAAGATACCTGGGAGGGGGGGATTTTATAATGTTTGAATCCTTCACCTTTGGAAATACATCATGATGGGACATTTAAAATTGAACGTAAAAAACTTATTTTTCAATTCAAATTCATCATCATCATCATCAACATTTTCCTTTTTTAAAAAAAAAAAAAAAAAAAAAAAAACCAGAAAGGAATTGCAAAGTATTATTTCTGGGCGTTCTTCATGATGAATAGATGAATACTTGATTCATTCTTGACAAGTCCACCAGTCACTTTTAAGTTAATAACTGATCTGTCCCAAGATCAATGGGAAGGGGGAAAAAAGCAAGATGCAAACTAGAATAAACCTGTGTGCACTTGATAATCTTTGAAACTGGGATGGCGGGTGCACAGGAAGCGATGTTGTGTCATTGGCTTAGAATATTTGAGTCCTAGCATACTTTTTTTGCTAGCAGGGTACTTCTCGCATGGAGCTGAGTGTCATAAAATTCTTATTTTAATTTCAAGGTATATATGATAAACAACAACTAATTATAAAATATAGACTCGATAGAGAATAAAAATTTACAACTTATTGCTCCTTATATATTTTCTTTTTCCCCAAATTCTGCATTCTTTCTTTTGGGGTAACAACGTAGAATCTTTCTTTTCCTCATTTTATATTTCATTCTACTACTTCTCAAATTAAAATTTCTTTAACTTGTACATTTATTTTCTTTATTCTTCTTTTACCGAAACTTATTTTCTTTTATCTTATCTCATTATTTGTTTATTTGAATAATACATATACATTTTTAATGAATATTTATTTTTTATTTATATATATATATTTTTTTTTTGTTTTTTTGTCTCTACCAGTCTTTTCCACGACACTGAGCAGTGAGGGCTCATTTTTGAATTTAATTGCATAAAATTCAAATAATAAATATTTTTTATACAAAAAAGAACAAACTTATTACGACTTTGATCATAAAATGATTCACACAATATCATCATCATCATCATCTTCTTCTTCTTCTTCTTCTTCTTCTTCACCAAAAGAAAAAATTGAACAAGTTTTTAAAAAATTAGATGAAAATAGATTACCAAATTTAAATGATATTTCTAATTTAATTAAATCTGGTTCAGTTAAAAATATAATTATAATGGTAAGTAAATTTTCATCAATTTGATTAATTATAAATTAAAAATTAAAAATAAATTTTAATTTCTTGTTATCATATAATTTTACTGATGGGAATTTAGGCTGGAGCTGGAATTTCAACTGAAGCTGGAATACCTGACTTTAGATCACCTAATACTGGACTTTACGCAAATGTATGTAACTTGACTTTTTTTTTTTTTTTCATATTTCTTCTCAATAAAAAATATTTGAATATCGATATATGAGATCTAATTCTATTTGCTTTTTTCTTTTCTTTTCTTTTTTTTTTCTTTTTCCTTTAGTTGGAAAAATTTAACCTTCCTTATCCTGAAGCGATCTTTGATATCAGTTGTAAATAAAAAATTATCTTTTTTTTCATATTTTAACCTCTTCAATTTCTTCAAACATGAAAAAAAAAAAAAAATTTAATTAATTAATTTACTGACGTTTACCTTTATCTATTTTTTCTCTTTTTTTCTCTTTCCAATTTAAATTTAATTTTTTTTTTTTTAAATAAAAATAAAAAATAAAATCATGAAAGAAAGATTTTAAAAAAAATCCAAAACCATTTTATACATTTGCAGAAGAAATAAATCCAAAAAAATTTAAACCAACAAAAACACATGAATTTTTTAAATTATTAGAAAATAAAAAATTATTAAAAAAATGTTTTACACAAAATATAGATACATTAGAAAGATTAACTGGTTTATCTGATAATCTTATAGTTGAAGCACATGGTTCGTTCATTGATTGACCTTATCAATCCATAATTTCTTTTCTTTTTATTAAATATATATATCAAAAAAGATTAAGCTTCTATTTAGATATAACTCTGATTCTGATAATACCTTTTTGTCTTTTTTGATTTAAATTATAAATAAAACATCATAATCAGGTTCATTTGCGACATGTCATTGTATAGAATGTAATAGCGAAGTATCACAAGAAGAATTCATGCAAAGGTTAACCCAAAACCCTTCCCGTTTGGTCAAATGTTTAAAAAAATCATGTCTTGATAACTCTACTGCATGTTAATTTCTTTCTTTCTATTTTATTTATTTATTTATTTATTTCTTTTTTTTTTTTTATACATAACGACAAATTCTTTTTCTTTTGATTAACAATTTCTGCTTCTTTTGCTTTTTGAATGAAAAAAAAAAAAAAAAAAGTCATCAAACCCGATATAGTGTAAATTCAAATTAGTATTATTTCATTTTTGAAAAAAATAAAAGAAAGAAACCATAAAAGCTGATTATCAACTAATGATTTTTTGCTTTTTTTTTTTTTTTTTTTTTTTCGATTATATAAATATAATATAATATATAAAAAAAATAAAAATAAAAATGAAAATAAAAAAGATTTTTCGGCGAACAATTACCCAAAATTTTTCATGAAAGTATAAGCGATTTTTTAGAAGCAGATTTATTAATAGTATTAGGAACTTCATTACAAGTTGAACCATTTGCAAGTTTAATAAAAAAAGTATCAATAAATTGTCCTAGATTATTAATTAATTTAGAAGCTGTTGGTGAGATTAATAATATTAATAATCCAGATGGTTTTGATTTTAAAGGTATTAAAAGATTAGGTAACAATAAATTTATTAGAGATGTTTTATTCCTTGGTACCACTGATGATGCAATTGAAGAATTGTGTGATTTATTAGGTTGGAAGGTGAGTTTTTTATTTTCCATTCTTATTTTTCATTTTTTTTTTTTTTTTTCATTTCTTTAGTTGAATAATAACCTTTTATCGTTTATCGTGTATAATGAATACATGGAAGTATTTAGGATGAATTATTGGACTTGTACGATAAAGATCGGGATGTCAAAACAAATGAGACCAATCAGGACTCAGAAGATGGGGATAAAAAAGAACAAGAACAGATCCATCTAAATAATACCCCAGATGACAAGAAGTTGATAGACTCAAAGAGTCACTCCAACGAGCAGAATATTGCACAAGTTAACAAAACTAGAAGGGAAGAAGAAGTGCAAGATTTCCCAGAAGAGAATACTACCAAGGATGCAGCTCAAGATGCTCAACCTATTAATACAACTCAAGATCAAAAAGAAAATGTTCATCAATCTACATCAATCATTGAAGACTTGTACTTGTCTCTCTCTAGAGGAAATTTTGAATTATCTCTCAAAGATGATTAAATATCAAAAATTAATAATAATATTAGATAATCATACTATTTTCATACTTTTTTTTTTTTTATATATCTATGTATTCATACACGTGCTTTTCATTCATTTTTAGAAATTGATTTATTTTTTTTTAAGTGTTGCATGAAATGGTATCTAGGACATTTTATCATTTTCAAAGAATTTTTTGTTACATATCAACAACTGAACAAATGTCATGTCATTTTACATTAACAGACATTAAAGAAGCTTGCAAAAGAAGCCTATGTACATACACCCCACAACTCATATGAAGCTCCACCCAAAAATCTGACTTCTTGCTTGACTTTACAGTCACTGTGCATTTTTGGCAGTCAGTGAGCCGTTAAATTTATTTCTGAGGATTTCAAGGTAATTGAACTGTATGTAGTGATACTTTGGAGATGGCTTTTTATAATTGTCTGGGGTTTTCCTGTATTCTGTTTGGGGTTTCCTGTATTCTGTTTGGGGTTTGGTGTACCTTCACTAAGGGTTTCCTTTTTGCAAATTTTTATTATTTTAATTTTTTCACTTTTTCAATAAAAATAAATGATTTGATCAAAATAACATTCATTATGTCTTCAAGAAACATTAGTCTCGATCAATCTGCTCTCTCTCCAAAGGAATACCAATCATACAAGTTTTTCATCCAAGAGTTTCAATCTTTCACTCACTCAAGAGCTGGTCGTCTCAGGTTTGCCGAAGCTGCTCAATTCCTCAGGAACTATTTCCCATTCGAAACAACAAGAGAAGACGAGGTATTTCCTTTTTTTAATCTCTTCTCTACTTTGTATTCATTCACTCAACTGGTTTCTTTTTCAATCCCATCACAGATTCGAAGTTTTTTCCCTCAAAAGGTTCAACTGGGTGAAATTGACCAAGGTTGTTTATTGGCCATCCTTCGGTTACTATCTCATATCAACAATTCCAAAAGTACTCATCCCTTTCAATTATACAGAGATTTAATCTTCTTACAAGCCGAACCACTTCCAAGCTTACATAAATCTCAGCTACCCTCAAGTAACCCTTCAGCTTCATCTGATCACCCTGACAAACACCTCATCTTGTCTTCAAATCCATTTCACTCGCATAAACTTAGTACAGCACACATAAATGAATCTTCAATCGTAGCTCCCTTACCACCCCCTAAGCACCACTCCTCACCTCCTATCACTCGATTTGAAAGACCTAAAAGCTCCCCTACTCCATCTGCACCCTCTCCGACCTCACACTTACCTCAGACCCTATCTGGTGATGATCTTCACACCAACTCATTCCCCCCCTCGGGCGCTCATCCAATTGACTCAACTCTCAAGTTGAAGAACCCTTTCAGACAAACTGCTATATCTCGCAAGTCGCATTCAAATCCAAACCTACAACCCCCTAGCTCACCTCCTAATACCATCATCCTCACATCTCCTCGCATCCCTCCTCGACCGGTCATTTCACTTCTGGTTAATACCGATGTCCAACCTTCGAAAATCAAACCTGATCAGGATTCATCTTCTCAAACTCCATTAAGTACCAGGGGTTTGCCACCACCAAAACATTATTCCCAAAGAACCAGTAAACATGCTGATACCATTAACCCTCATGCGGAAAATCTTACAAACCAATCAGAACTCGCTAAAAACCAGTCTATGCCCTCAGAGAGTCGTACTTTTACCCCATCCGTCGCATGCTCCACAGACCTGAACGTCATATCTAAGCCCACAATTCTTCCTCGACTTCAAGTCAACCAATCTCAGACGCATATAGTAACTCATAGCGATACTCCTGACCAGAGTTCGCTCCATCAGGTCCCATTAAAACACACTCCTCAGACAAGTACCGTGTGTTCCAGTGAGCTGAAACATCTACGTGAGTATTTGACCTAATACAAAAGATGATATACTTCAAATTTCATAAACTAATACCATTTCACCGACATCCTGTATTTTATTTCATGTGCTAGCTTCAAAATCACCATTTGGATTTGAGCATATCCAATCTGTCATACCACCACCCACGAAACCGGTGAGACCTGAAAAAACTGGAAACCTTTTTCAGAACCAGAAAGTAAATAGTGCAGAAATTGCCCAAGAACTTACCAAAGTCTCGCCAACAACTCTGACCCGGTCACAGACTTTCAATCATAATCGACGAGTTGCACCACCACTTCCACCGCCCAGGAAGAGGCGAGAAAGCCTTCATGTCCATAATCCCAACTCCGTACCACTAGACCAATTGGCTCAACTGACTCTTGATAATGCAAATGACTCCAACGAAGTTTCTATTATTCCTGGCCATTTGAATGAATCCTCAGAATTAAGTTGGATCAATAATAATAACAAAAGGAGTGTTTCAAATTCAACCCCATTTAGTCCACCTAAAACTCCATTGAATTACCAAAAAAGAGGAGAAAAAAGACTTATCGAACCTGATGGAATCGAACAAGAAGGAAAATTTACATCAACAGCTAAAAAATTTCTACCTAGAAGATCTGTTTCTTTATTGGTTCACAATAAATCAATACCTGGAGCTGACAATGGAGCTGGAACCACCACTACCACCACCGAATCAGTTATTGAACAATTAAAAGCTATTGAAGTTGGGTTAAGACATGATGGTAAAGAATTGGTAAAAGAAGTCAAAGAAGGATGGAGGTCAAGACACGGAAAAAAAGAAGAAAAAGTACCATTAGTTAGTAGGAATGCACATATTTCTAATCATATTACTACACCCAAAAGTAATATTCAAAATAATAATAATCATCATCATCTTGGTCATTTGGTTTCTTCTAGATGGAAAGTCTCAAAACAAAATAATCATGTTAATAGTGATGAGGATTTAGATTTAAATTTAAAATCAGTTGAAAAAAATTTGGACTTTGTTGATGATAATGATGATGATTTAGATCATCTTCATCATCATCCTACTTTTAATTCTTTACATTCTTTAAATTCTGATCATCATTTTTCTCAACTTAATTCTTGGCATCAACTTCCTTAATTTTCATCTCATCTCTTTCCTTTTTTTTTTTTTTTTTTTTTTTTTTTTTTTTATTTTTTTTTTTTGTTTTTTTTTTGTTTTTTTTTTTTTTTTTTTTTTTTTTTTTTTTTTTTACTATATCTTTGAAACTCATATTTGTACAATTTTAAATATTCATTTTAAATTTCTTTTTTTTTCCTCTTTTTTTTTCTTTTTTTTTTTCCTTTTTTTTTTTTTTTTTTTTCTTTTGTTGTGAAATATTTCTTAATTAATTCTTGAGTTTTTTTGTTTGTTTGTTTGTTTGTTTGTTTGTTTGTTGATTTTTTGTGTCTCTTGTTTTTTTTTTTTTTAAATATGATAATTTTATGCATCATATATCATATATATACATAATATAATTGGTATATTTCTCTTCTCTTCTCATCTCAATCATTTATTTCATTTTTAATTAAGTTGTATAAAAATATTAAATAATATCAAACAAATTTCAAATTTAATAAAAATCAATTAGTTTCTACTATGATAATATGTAGACATTGTTTTTTTTCTTTTTTCTTTTTTCTATTGATGTTTTTTTTTTTTTTTCCTTTTTTACTTTTTTTACCCAATTCTTACTTCAAATCCAAGAAAGCTTTGTTATATCCAATGCAAGTTCTCTGGATTTGCAAAAAAAAAAGAAAAACAACCAGACAGTGACAGGGTTTGGGGCTCTGAACCTTTGGCATTTTTTTTTTTTTTTTTTTGCAAAACATGGGGTTGTGAAGCCCGCATCTGAGTTTTAATTGTCAAATTGGTTAATTACGACCAGATTTGGGATTAGAAAATATCAAGCAGTGGTCGACTGCTCCTGACCACTTCAATCCAACTTTAATTCCAAAAAACTTTTCATTCTGTGATGGCAGCTTTGGGGGTTGATCTTTTTGAAAGGGATCCACCAGAGCATGAGGTAAGTCATTTCCTGCAGGTTATCTTTTTTCTCAAGCTGGATTGGATTTGATTTTTTTTTTCTTTTTTTCTCTCAGTTCTATCAGCTTTTTTCCTGCTCAATGTCTTTCAAACTGGTAAGCAAGAGAAGAGCAAGACTGTTTGGAAGGTACTTGGCTCCAAAAAAATATTCATATTTGATTTCAATGCTGGAATAACCAATTACAATCAGTTTCAAGAAATGGTTGCTGTGAACTGTAATAATCAGTTTGATAGTGCCAGACCCTTAATCCATAGGTCCATCTCATCTGGCCATCCAAGGATCGACTGGCATGCTTTCCTGCTTCTATGTCCTTCTTTGTCCAAATTTCATGTTAAATCGGACTACCGCATAACTAATCAATCCTTGTACAACCAATGGTGGGCCGCTACGCTACGCTGCGCTTTTTCAGCACTACGCGTAAAAAAAAAAAAAAAAAAAAAAAACGCTACCTTTGTGTAGTGTTAGCGGGGTTTTTCCGGCCCTACAAAGTAGTTGTAGCTTGGCGGAAAACCCCGGCCGCGCTCCTTGTGTAGCGTTAGCGCCATGAAGGCAGCCGCTACACTCACCGGTAGCGTAGCCAAAAAAAAACTGCTACGCTACTGGTAGCGTAGCGGGGTGTAGCGGCGGTGGGAAGGAGCGATTCGCTCCCTCCAGCAACCAGGTAGTGTAGCTGGCTGCTACGCTACCGAAATTGGACCCATTTGGTAGCGTTAGCGGCTGTCAGGGCACAACCGCTAACGCTACGCTACCGCTACATTGGCGGTTTTTTCCTGTAGCGTTAGCGGGACAAAAAAGCCCGCTAACATTAGCGCCAATGTAGCGTAGCTTAATAAGCTACGCTACCAGCTACGAGTAGCCTAGCTGGCCCACTGTTGGTACAACCATTGGATTCAATCAGCATTAGCGCCAATGTAGCGTAGCTTAATAAGCTACGCTACCAGCTACGAGTAGCGTAGCTGGCCCACTGTTGGTACAACCATTGGATTCAATTGGCTGCTAGTTTAGGTAATGAAACTATTCATGCTGGTTTGAGGCTCTCAATGGATAGCCCTGGGGATATAGAAAAGTGTGCAACTGCTTCAGCCAAAGTTCAAAACCACCTGCTTCCATGGAGACGGCTAGAGCGGCATCTTCTTCTAGGCTCCCAGGCAGCACCCAGAATGAGCCCAATCCCAAAATTTCACCAGCTGATTTTGAAGAAACCATCAACCTGCACATGGAGAAGATTTATAAAGCCCATCCACCAAAAATCAAGTATGAATAAAATTTGCCAATCTTTATCAATCCGTGTGACCCTAACCAGTATATTCCACTCACTAAAGCAGCGACTCAAACCTGGGCTAAGGCATTGGTGAGTGCATTCTTTTCTTTTGATTGTTTATCATTTCTCACTAAAGCAGCGACTCAAACCTGGGCTAAGGCATTGGTGAGTGCATTCTTTTCTTTTGATTGTTTATCATTTCTTTTCCAGACTGACCTCTTCCCATTCTCATGGCAGGATTTGGGTACAGTAGGCGTGAGCCTTACCTCTCCACCCACCTCACTCCACTTTGCAAATCAGAGCTCAAAAAAACAGAAGGCTGATGACTAAGGCCGTGTTTGTTTCCGGCATATACCGCGCGGTATCCAATATGCAAAATGGTCTCATATTGCATTTTTTGCCGCGCGATATATTCCGACCGCCAAGATAGTAAGATGAGTGGTTGGGTATATCGATATATTTATGTTTTGCCAAACATTGCGCGATATTATATTATTTCAAAAGGTATATACCGGGCGGTATATGCCGGAAACAAACACGGCCTTAATCAACTCTTCCTTGAGCAAGATGGGATAAATTCTAGCCCAACTGATTGCAAATGCAAGCAGAGGCCAAATCCCAAGCTCACCTCATTCTGAGGGATCCTCCAAACAATCTGATACAACTACAATCAGCGACTACCTTGCTTTTGTGAAGATACCAACCTCTAGACGAGCAGATGTTTTGGACATCTTAAATGAGAACACCATCACAAGCTTCAAGATGTTCAAATCTGAGACTAAAAGCCAAGATGACTCAATGGGGGCTCAGTGATGGCATCATTGCCTTATTCATTGACAATGTCTCTAAATATGGGAAGTATCTCCACAAAAAGTAGCTCTCTTATCACTTTTAAACCTGAAAATTGTGTACAGTCTTTAATGCAAAAGAGCAAATCTGAGACTAAAAGCCAAGATGACTCAATGGGGGCTCAGTGATGGCATCATTGCCTTATTCATTGACAATGTCTCTAAATATGGGAAGTATCTCCACAAAAAAGTAGCTCTCTTATCACTTTTAAACCTGAAAATTGTGTACAGTCTTTAATGCAAAAGAAAAAAACAATTTAGTCTTAGCAAAAAAATCCAGATTCCTTCTTGCTCAGAAAAAAATCCAGATTCCTTCTTGCTCAGAAAAAAATCCGGTAATCGATTCCATTGTAGTAATCTGTATTGCATCACTCAGTTTAAATACACAAATTAAAAAAATACTCAATTTATCCTCTTTAGTGAGCTTTGTATCTAAACATTTATATGTGAAGTTCTATAAAAAATCAAATACATGTGAAAATCAATCATGAACTCAGATTCCTTGCTTGGTAGCATAGCCGCTTGACCACGCGCCTTGTATGTTGCTGGATCCCGGATTACACATTGAGTCTGCTTGTATAGATCATTCCACTGTTTGAAAGACTTTTGGGAGATGTTGTAGCCAGTTGAGTCACAGATGACAGAGTGAGAGCATCCAATAAGTGATATATGAACTGCAGTGATTTTGGTTGCAGCGGCATAAGATCGGAATACCATTTTGTAATCAGACAATTTGAAGGGGATTGCTGGCAAGGTTGGAGTCAATCTGGAAAATCTAAGGGCAAAAACCAAAGGCAGAAAGGGAGTTTGGGGCACATAACCCCATACATGTGTTTCAATAAAAAAAAAATTGTCCAAGGTTTGATGGAAACATAATACATTGTATCAACATTCCTCAAACCAAAAAAGCTGTATTACCCCAATAGTGGGTTTTTTTTTATTTTTTTTCATGGCTTTTTTGGAGAAATATCAAAAGATATAAATTTATGTAGATAGACAACCTTTTTTGGATTACCAATTAAATTAAATTAAATTAATTGCCCTCCTAAAATAAAAGAAAAAATCTTTTAATGTGACCTTTTTTTTTTAATTATTATTATTATTATTATTTTTAATTACATAAAGATGTAGCTTAATTATTACAGACTTAATTAAACTTCATTGACAAATAATAATAATTCAATATAAATATGTATGTATTGCATCAGACAAACATGGCTGTACCAAAATATAAGCAACAGTGTGTTGTTAGATACATTTAAAACCCAGTAGAATGTGACAGTGTTTTAATATAATCATAAATTTTCTCATCTTACTACAGAAAAAAAAAAAAAAAAAAAAAAATCATGAAAATATGAGTCCCTCCTTATAGCATGACTATTTTGAGGGAAGGCAACCAAGATGGTTAATAAATTTAACAGATGTAAATCAAGACATTGTTGATTATGGATGCCCCCTTTTTTTTTTCTTTGATTCATCAATCAGGATGATTCTAGTGTTCACACATTTTTTTGTTTTAACCATTTCTACTCTAGTTGATAAGATACCAATTCTAGTTAATTCTTGTTGTTGTTGTTGTTGTTGTTGTTGTTGTTTTTTTTTTTTTTGTTCCAAAAGTAAAAAATAAGAAATAAATAAAGGACTAGATTAAATTCAATTCTTCTACATACAAATTACAAATGACATAACTTTAAAATTATAAGTTTTAACTTTTTACTACCTTGTTTTTTTATTTTTTTTTCTTCTTGTCTTCTTGTCTTGAAAGATTTCTTACCTAAATATAAATTTTTTATCAAGTTTTTTTTGTTTTTTTGGAATTTGATTGTTTTTATTATTATTATGTATATATAGGGTGTAAAACATCACTTGGATCTTGTTAGAAAAAATCCCTTTTCTCATACTTGCATGCTGCTAAAAAATTGATAAAATACTATAAGTAGGTTGAATTCTTTCATAGTTAATTATATATATTTCTACAATTATTGCTTTTTTTTTTTTTTTTCAATAAGAATCAGAAGAAAAACTGAAACCTTTGATTTCAAATTTTTTCTTCTTTTTTCATTTTTTAAAACTCTTTTTTTTTTTTTTTTAATTATAGTTCAAAAATTTTTTTTTTTTTTTCAAAGTTATTAAAATTAGGGGGTCGGTTTTCGCACTGCCCATTTCCTGCCTTGCACCGCCTTTTGACTGTGGTGCGACTTTGCGGGCGGAAAAAAGCGCACCGCCTTGTCCTGCTCCGCACCACCTTTTTTTGAAGATTTTTCACAACCTCAATAAAATTATTAAAAACAAATAAAATAGACAGAAATAATCCTTGAAATGAGGCGGATTTTTATGTCTTTTTATTTTTTTAAAAAATTCAAAATTGCGGTTTTTGGCCCACACCGCCTTTTCCTGCTCCACACCGCTTTTTTTCCCCCTGTTTTCACGCCACACCATTTTTTTTTTTCAAAAAACTGAATAGACAGATAATTTTTAAAATAA
>JNCO01007150.1:0-12360 GCA_000785685.1 Uromyces viciae-fabae | reverse complement strand
TTTTGATGTTAGTTGTTTGAAGAAATTTCACTAAGTATTGAATCACATTACCAGTTAAGAGTGTTTTGATAGTGAGGATTTAATTGAGTTTCTTGAGTTAATTATTTGAATAATTATGATAATGAAGTTAATTTTTATGAGTGAGAATAAAATAACCTAGTTGAATTATCATAAAGGAAAAAGATTGAGTATCCAGATTTGAAGTATCTACACTCCAGAAATCCTACTAGATTAGTACGAGTGTAGGTTTCAATAAAACCATTTCTAAAACTCTGCGCGTGTGAGGAAAAAAGGCAGATGAGAGGGAGACAGGCTGGCAAGGATGTTTTCCTTTTCCCTTCCGCTGTTGGTGCCAATGCACCATACTCTTGTTGACACCACCAAGGCACTATTTCCCGCTGCATTGTCCCGTACCAACCAAGAGATGCATAAGTGGGCCGCAGCCGCACGTTTCCCTCCTACCGGAAACCTATTTTAGTTATTTTTAGTTCCTTTTTTTCTCTAAAATGAGTTAAAAAATAATGAAAAAGTTAAAATAAAAAAGAATGAGTTGGTAAAACAACTCAGTATTGCAAGTACCCAAACATATTACTAGAACATACCCAAAAGAAAAAAAGAATGATGACTGATTGTATGTAGAAAAATACAAGAGAACAATAATGTCAGTAAGGAGGAGGCTAGATCAATAGAAGATTGATAATAGAGAAATGTCCAAGGAAAGTAAAATAGTTGGAGAAAGATAAAAGAAGAGAAACAAGCATATACTTGATGTATTTAGCCATGTATAAGAATTAATAATGAATAATATAAAAAAGTTACAAATAGGAAAAAGAATCCAAAAAAAGATATGAATATGTATGGTATTGAGAGGAGAGAACACGGATACACATAGATTAATCAATGATCAATATACAAAAGTATTAAAAGATAAAAAAGAAAGAATTGCTTAGAGCATCAACGCAACCTATGTTGCATAAAAATGATATTATTTTTTGGGGTTTAAATAATCAAGTGGGAAACATTGAGTTGTGGAAGATGGTATGCATTATAATCTTTGCTAAGAAAAAAAAAAGGTGATTATGTGAATTATGGAATGATAAAATAATTAATCCAAATAAAAGAATGATGAATTAAAGTCTAGAGAGTGTGAGGAATAGGGTTAAGAGGTATGAGAATCAAGACGTTGATGAATTTGATGAATCTGAGCCGAACTAAGATCCACTCCAAAGAGTTTTCTAGATCGATGGTTATAAGTAGAATGAATGAATCTAATAGATTCAGAATCAAGTTGAGATGTCTTATCCGAATTCAGAATAAGAGAAGGAGTAGATGAAGAAGATGAAGAAGAGTTAGAGGTGGTATTTGATATCAAACTAGGTACACTTGAAGGTTTATAATTTTTATTAGAATTTGATAATTGATTATAGTTTGATGATGATGAATTTAATGATTTGATTTTTTGATTTTTAATTTTATTTGGGTGAATTTGTTGATTTTGTTTGATTGATGATTGATGAGTTTTATTAAAATTGATAAATGAATTTTGAATTTCGTTTATGATAATTTGATCTTGTTGATCTAACTCAGGTAAAGCAGTAGTTTGAGTTGAATCTTGTTCTTTTTGATTAAACTTTGAGATTTTATTGAATGACCAAGTGATGAATAAATCCCAGCGAGATAAATGAAATTCCATGAGTGGTTCTTGTTCATTTATTTCTTGTTCATCATCATCTTGATTGTTGTTGTTGTTGTTAAATGGTAAACAAGTTGTGAAAAAAGAAAACATTTTTTTTTTTTTTACTTTTTTTTTTAATATTACTTTGATGAGTAGATTAGTCCGGGTTTCCCCCGTGGTAATGAATTCAATAAAAACAATAAAAATAAAAAATAAAATAAAAAAAATGCAAAATTCAATTGAACTTGAAATAAAACAACACAACATTTCAATCGATCAACAAGAAGAAGAAGAGGAAGAAGATCAAAAACCATTCATTAATAAACAAGTACATCATCATTCATTAAAGTACAAAAAACCAAAAAATATAATCAGAAATGCAATCATTGCTGCAGTCTCATTACTCACTCTAGCTTATCTAATCGTCATCCTCGTCACAAAAGGAACTCGTTACGGTATGCAATCAAAAATATTACTCAAAAAAAAAAAAAAAAAAAAAGAACAAGAAACTAAAACGCATAACTCATCATAGATCATGACCTTCAAATCAACGTCATCCTAATGATCTCAGATGGATTCGGACCTGCTTCTGAAAACTTTGCTCGTCAAGTTGTTAATCACATTCAAGTATCAAATTTAGATCAAAATCTACCTGATAAATTCTCTCGTTGGTCTTTCCCTCAAACAAATGATCTTTCTCCTAATCTTTCTAAGAATAAATTCAATACATTACCACTGGATTCAATTCTTGTCGGAACTTCGAGGGTATGTCTTTTTTTTCATGTTGCTGGAAAAATAGACTTTTCTTATTCTCTTTTCTTCTTCTTTGAAATTGATATTAGACTAGAAGTAGTAATTCTTTAATCACCGACTCAGCTGCTGGAGCAACAGCTTTTGCATGTGGAATAAAAACTTACAATGGTATCCTATTCTATAATACTTTTCAAAACATATTCATTGTTTTTTATTCAAAGTTGAAACTTTTTTTCTTTCCCAACAGGTGCCATTTCGGTTGAACCATTGGAGCAAAAACCATGTGGAACCGTTTTAGAGGCTGCTAAACATCGAGGTTATTTAACTGGTTTAGTCGCAACATCGGTCAGCAGTTTATCCAATCACTCATTCGAATATTCATGAAACAAATTAAAAGCTCAATTTGTTTTAAACATTTTCACCTCAACTTCAATCAAACTAGCGAATCACACATGCAACACCAGCATGTTTTTATTCTCACGTAATTAATCGAGATATGGAGAATGAAATAGCTGAATTCCTAACAGGTGAAGGTCCTTTAGGTCCCGTAGTTGATTTGGCGTTCGGTGGAGGTAGAAGAAACTTTTTACCAAATTCAAGTTCAAATTCAATTAGAAAAGATAATGTAGATTTATTAATTAATTCAAAAAATAAATTCAACTATATGATTTTAAATTCAACGGAAGAATTTGAAACATCTTGGAATTTTAATCATAATTCAAATAATCAACATTTATATAAATCAAAAATTAAATTACCTGTGATTGGTTTATTTAATGATAATCATTTAAATTATGAAATCGATAGGATTAGTTTAGAAGGTACTTCACAAAGAGAACCATCTTTAAGAAATATGCAAGTCCCAATTAAGTAATTTGAAAAAAAAATTATCTCATTTATATATCATCATATAGAACAATTCCTGTACTAATCTCTCACAGAAGACGTTGGCCATATTCACATTTATGAATACTTGATAATATAGGTCATTAGCTGCTCTTCAAACACTTTCTACCCAAGCAAAAGAGAAATCTGCTCATGGGTTTTTCCTAATGATCGAAGGCTCTCGAATTGGTCCGTATTCATTTCTTCCTCTATTTGCCTTTTTTTTTTAAAAAATAATAATAATTTGAATTGTGGTTAATTTTCGTCATTCTTGTGTCTGACTTGATACATAATTATTAAGATATGGCGGCTCATTCCAACGATCCAATTGGTCATCTTTATGACATTTTGGCTTATCAAGAAACTGTTCGGACAGTTCAAACTTGGGTAGACGGTATGTCATTCATATCTTGACAAAATGAGTAATTCAAAATTAAACCAAATGCATTGAAATTAAAAGTGGCTCTATTTTTTTTTATTTTTTTTTTTTTTTTTGAAATTATGTTTGATGAATGACAAAACGTATTTTTCTTACTTCAAAAAAATCAAGAGGCAAATAAAGCTGGATGGCCAACATTAATGATATCAATTTCAGATCATGAAACCGGTGGATTATCAATAGGAAGACAATTAACAAAAGATTATCCAACATATGCATGGTATCCAGAAGTATTATTAAATGCTACACATTCAACGAGTTGGTTAGCTAAAAATCTAACACACACATTCAAACTATCTAATAATTTAAATCCAAGTTATTTAAAACCAATTATTCTGAGTGATATTTTTAATAGCGGTCTTGGTATTCTTGATCCTTCTGAAATTGAAATTGATGGTTTAATTAAACTTTTGACTTCTAATTCACATGGTATTAATAATAAGAATAAAGAAATTGATTATTTTTTAGCTGATATGGTGAGCTCTCTCCTTTTTTTCTTTTCTGTTAATTAATGAATTCATTCATTGATTCATCTATTTTTTTCTTTTTTCTATTTCTTTTTCTTTTAGATTTCAAGAAGAGCTCAAGTTGGTTGGTCAACTCATGGTCATTCGGCTGTTGATGTAAATTTATACAGTTATCCACCTGATTTAACCAAAGAATTATTTGGAAATATTGAAAATACTCAGGTAATTTATATTCCTTCTGTTTGTTTTATCTACATTATAAGAAATCAATAAACAAATCAATCAATCAATCAATCAATAAAACTGAATTTTTTTTCATTTTATTTGTTGTTATTTACAAATATATAATTATAAATGAAAATGATCATCTAATGTAATGGGTTCCTTTGTGTATTATTTAGGTTGCTGATTTCATTAATAAGGTTATGGACATTGATCTTGATATTGTTACTCGGGATTTGAATCGGTTCGTCATCATAATTTAAATACAAAACTCTTTCTTCTTCATTCCTATCGCGCCCAAATCATTTCATGAAATATAAATGTACTAATCTCTTGTTTGATTATTATTATTACTTTGAATAAATAAATAAAACAGTTTAGCTAAGGCTTGGCATGTGACTGATGCTGATTTTCATTTAACTCCTAACTATCAAAACATCAATTTGGATCATTACCATGTTGGTTACTCCCTATCTATCTGTCTGTATATTTGTATGTTTAGTGTAACAACTTTGAGATGCTGACTTGCATTTGTTTCTTTACTTTTTTATTTTATTTATGATTAGCATGAATTTTAAGTTCATCAATCAAAATAAAAATCAAACAAAGCATCACACTTTTTCCTTTCTCTTTCTTTTTCCTTTCTCTTTCTTTTTCCTTTCTCTTTCTTTTTCCTTTCTCTTTCTTTTTCCTTTCTCTTTCTTTTTCCTTTCTCTTTCTTTTTCCTTTCTCTTTCTTTTTCCTTTCTCTTTCTTTTTCCTTTCTCTTTCTTTTTCCTTTCTCTTTCTTTTTCCTTTCTCTTTCTTTTTCCTTTCTCTTTCTTTTTCCTTTCTCTTTCTTTTTCCTTTCTCTTTCTTTTTCCTTTCTCTTTCTTTTTCCTTTCTCTTTCTTTTTCCTTTCTCTTTCTTTTTCCTTTCTCTTTCTTTTTCCTTTCTCTTTCTTTTTCCTTTCTCTTTCTTTTTCCTTTCTCTTTCTTTTTCCTTTCTCTTTCTTTTTCCTTTCTCTTTCTTTTTCCTTTCTCTTTCTTTTTCCTTTCTCTTTCTTTTTCCTTTCTCTTTCTTTTTCCTTTCTCTTTCTTTTTCCTTTCTCTTTCCCTTTCCTTGAATTTGCAAAATTACATGATTATCATCATTCTTTATTCTTTTCGTTCTTCTAGCTACATTCATCTTTACATGTCATTTTTTGTTGTAACTTGTTTATATAAATTAATTCGATTTCTTTATTTTCCCAAATTCATCGCAATTTTTTGAATTTTTTTTTTTTTTTTTTTTTTCTTGCTGTTTTATGGCAATGATCTGTTCCACAAATCCTTGACTGATAACATACAACCAATTCATCAATCCCCTAGACATCTCGGGTTTATTTTCATCCGACTCGATGCAAGTGAGATGTGAGCATCAACGCTTTGGCGGTGCTTCAATTCCAAAAATACATTCCCATGATAATCGAAACTACTATCACCTTCGTGTAGGATCCTTCACTAAACTGTTACCTGGTGTTATCATGTGAGTTCAGTGAGTTAAGAATATTTTTCTTTCTTTAAACTACTCGTCAATTCTTGCATGATTTTACATTTCCACACTTCGTATGGTGTTTCATGTAGGTGCTCTCTCAATAACAATTGCTTTCACAGGTTTCATTGGATACAAACATTTTGCTAAGTTTTGAAACTAGACAAATAAAAATATTCTTATTTATCATAGCATTTAATTAATTTCCGATCGGAAAGTTGACTTGTTGGAGGAGGGAGAGGTGTCATAAAATTAAGATCGCTCTAACTGGAATGAATCTCCTTTTGTAGTTGAAAATGAAACTGAAATATTTAAAACATGTCAGATGAAAATTTGGATTTAAGAAGGATGAAAAGAAGTTATAAGACTAAGATTCTTATAATTGTTTTTTTTTTTTTTTTTTTTTTTTTTTTTTTGTGATATTGGTTAATTCAACTGGAATTCCTTTTTTTTTTTTTTCTTCTTCTTTGGAAAAAGAATAACATCAAACAAAAAAATCTAGTAATGATGAATCTAAATAGGTTTATCCATTTAAAGTATGTTTTAAATTCTCTCAACTGTTCTGCACTGATTTAGCTGACAAGGATAACATGAATAGACGGTTGATTTAATACCCATCTCATTTGTTTGAAGTTCGTAATTCGAGCTTGGTTGATAAGGAGTTGGGAAACTACATGAAATTAGAAATCCTTGGAAATTGAGAAGCGGGAAATGAACGAGGTTTTTTTATTTATGCTAGTGTGATTGAATAGATCATTCGATTCTTAAGAGTTTTTATTAAGCAGGTTTCTTGGAACTCCTACTTCGTTGACGTTGAGATTTCTGTTTAGGGTTTATACTTGAGGCAGTTGGTTGATTTTTGCTATGCTTTCTTTTTTTCCTAATCAGTTTGATTTCATCTCTAATTTTAAATAAATGATTCTTGATTGCAAAGCTATTTCCTCCGATTACATAGGGTAATAGTTCATGGTTATCCTAAGTTATATCATGTTTTTTTTTTTCAAAAAGGAATCAAAATGAGTTAAAATGTATAATGTATAATTTAGTCTTGGGTTTAGGTATTAGAATGAAACCAACTATACAAGTTGATAGACTCCTTTGAACTTCTTCATGAGATTGGGCTGGTGAAGCTTTGAGTAACTGAATGTTTAGTGGTGGTGAAAGAAGAGACTCCATTGTGAATTGAACCAGAGACCTTCTATAAAACTTTGGGTCTGTCTCTACATGATAAAAAATTTATCATACATATGTCACAGCTTAAAGATGTCACATACCACTTCAAACGCGTGGACCCCGATCCCCGCTCTAATGAACCACCGAAAAAAAAAGAAAAAGGTTTTAATTTTTAATTTTTAATTTTTAATTTTTTCAAAGGAAAACAAGAATCAAAACAAACATGCCAGGGAATCTCACACCTTCATCTTCATCAGTCGGTCTGCCTCAAAGAAATTCAATTTACCAAAATAATACTGAAAATCAACAAACTCCTCGTCTATTAAACGATCAAGCTGTCTTAGAATATCTTTCTCGTCGTGGATTCTCCAAAGCTGAACATGTGCTAAGAGCTGAACTTGCTACTTCAAACCCTTCTTCAATCAGTGCAAAGGGTAAAACTGTCGGATTAGAAGAATTTGCCGATAAAAATGCCAATACCTCTTCCGATGGATCCATCCCTGGACTAGGCCGAAAGAAGGGTGGCGTCGGTAGGGGCCTAATCAAGCAGCCCTCTGAATACACAAAGGGATATGATGGTCTACGGGATTTCGTCAACAACGTGAGATCTCAGTTTTTTTTTTTTTTACTTTTACTCCTGCTCATTTACTATTGCTCATCATGTTTTATTTATTTTATTTAATTCAAATTTCTTGTTCTGACAGTCATTGGATATTTATCGACCTGCTTTCACCCCTTTTTTACTTCCCCTTTTTGTTCATTCTTATCTTGAATTGGTTTTAGATGGAAGAAGAGATGCGGCCGATGACTTTTTGCACCGGGTTTTGTTTTTTTTTTTTTTTTTTTTTAACTTTTTTATCTCCCTTGATGCTCAGTTTTTCAGCAGATCACCAAGTTTCGGAGCCATATTTGATTCAACACTTGGCTTCTCTACGGCATTCATACCACGTTCAAGAATCAGAAATTGCACAACGATGGAGAAGAGAGCGATACGTGATTAGAATTAGTGAAAGGGCCAAAAATTTATTGATGACCTGGCTTCAAATCGAATCTCTTGGGGGAGACGTCGATGAGAGTAGAGCGAAGGATCGAATGACAAGTACCATCAATGAGAAGATTAGAGTTGAATGTAATTTCTAAATTTCTAATCTTTTTTTATCACCCAAAACCAGAAGCTAATGATGATTTTAACTGGGATAATTCTTTTTTCTCAGATACCCCTACATCTCTTCTTAGTCAATTTCCATGCGGTCTGGAATCAGTTTTTTATCAACAGCAACAACAAAGCGCTCCCAACGCATCCCCACTTAAACTCGGGTCTGTTCCAAAAGACCCTAAATTGATGAAAGAAGTATCTAAAATCCTGGCAAATGAGGAAGCTCCTACCAAGTCAACAGAATCTGGTGGCCCACAAGACGGTGGAAATCCAGACGTTTCAATGACTGATGGTACCAAACTAAATCAAAATAATAATAACCCACCTCCTACTCCAATCTTAGCTGAGATTGCCCCGCCGAGTTCTGATTTGATTCACCCGACAAACTCCGATCTATTACCCCACCCCAGTAATTTCAAAACCTTAGACATCAGGAGAGAAGTCGAATTGATCAAGGAAACTCGAAAACGTATCAATTTAGGACCAGATGCATTTGGTGATAAACAAACCGAGAAAAAAGTTTGGAAACCGAGTGTGTGTGCCTTCACAATCCATGACGCTGGGAACACGTACGGAGTTTATCTGCTTGCAATCCGAATCGATCTTGCTCGATCTCTTATCTCAAGTTAATGATTCCTTCCCGGGGACAGAGAAGCCTAACTTGTGACTTGTTTTTTGGCTGTGGGATTATTCTTAGAATGACTACCTGTAGGTTTTCAGAGGACGTCACAATCCTTGGTGCTGGGTTTTCGGACAGTTATATTAAACTTTGGAACCTTAAAGGTGATCCGTTCGAACCCATCAGAGATAACGGCGCCCCCAATTCATTTAACGCTGGGATCAATGAAGGTACGTGGTCTTCAAGACGCATCCTTTCGGTGATAGAGTTTTGTCCTTTGCTTGTATAAGAAATAAACAGTGAATCTTGTCATAATCTCTTCTATGTTTCTTGAATTTATTTCTAATTAATTATCTAGCTGAAATGATTCCAAAGATGCGTAAAAAAACGGCCACAAATTCGATCAAGTTGATTGGACATTCAGGTCCTGTTTATTCTCTATCTTTTGATCCTGTACCTGGACCCGCCTCACCACCGCGACATCTTCTTTCAAGCTCTCAAGACTCGACGATTCGACTTTGGTCATTAGATCTCTTCAAAAATTTAGTCGTCTATCGTGGTCATAGGGAACCGGTCTGGGACGTTGAATGGGGTCCACAAGGGATTTATTTTGCATCAGCAAGCCGCGATCGAACGGCTCGTCTGTGGTGCTCTGAACGTGTAGGAGCTGTACGAATGTTTGTGGGCCATTTGAGTGATGTTGATGTAGGTCATCCGAAAATGGCCTTGGTCATCTGCAAAGCTTTTTCGACTGACTTGATAGACTCGAACTTGGATCTCACTATTTTTGATTGCATTCTAGTGCGTCAAATTCCATCGGAATTCACTTTATCTTGCAACAGGCTCGAGTGATCGGACTTGTAGAGTTTGGGATGTTCAAATGGGAAACTCTGTTCGAGTGTTTCACGGCCATGAAGGTGCTGTGAATTGCATTGCAATCAGTCCCGATGGAAAACTACTCGCGTCTGGAGGTTTGCGTCTCTTTTTTTGTTTCTTGGAACGTATCATTACGTATTATTACAAAGGAACGAATATTGAATATTTTGTTGTATCTTGATGTACAAGTATATAGGTGAAGACCAATCCATCAAGTTATGGGACATTGGATCATCTCGACTGATTAAGACTATGAGAGGTCATCAATCAACGATAAACTCTCTAGCATTTAGTGCTGAGTCTACAATTCTTGCATCCGCTAGTGCAGATTGTAGTATTCGAATTTGGGACGCTCAGAGCATGGGAACGAATTCCCAAATTATTCCTAACCCATCTCTTCCGTTAAACAACAGTGACCTCAACTCTGAGAATCCTTCTTCGATCACACACCAATCAGAATTCAAACTAAACGGGAATCCAAAATCAAATATCAAACTTCTAAGACGAGGGCTATTTGGATTACATGAATACCGGGATACGTCAGTCTTTTCATCTTATTATCTTCATTAACATTCTTTTCAATCAGCTATGTCTTTTCCTTCCTTTCTCTCCTAAAATAAAAAAAACTCAGCCAATAGGAATTCATTTCCCTCTTCCCTCTTTGCTTCATGAACATATTATAATTATATATAGGCCAGATTTGTTGCTAAC
Organism: Uromyces viciae-fabae; assembly: GCA_000785685.1. NCBI lineage: Eukaryota > Fungi > Basidiomycota > Pucciniomycetes > Pucciniales > Pucciniaceae > Uromyces > Uromyces viciae-fabae. The sequence continues at coordinate 1,873 of JNCO01007150.1, read as the reverse complement.
TTTACCTACAAGACAAACTCCAATTTTCAATGTAAATTTCACGACTAGGAACTTACTACTTGGGGTTGGTCCCATGATAGTGCCATAAATCGAAAATAGAAAAGGAAAAAAAAATCCCTTCGTTTTATTGTATGAGAAGAGATACTTTTCAAATAAATTGCCTCCTGCTGGAGGATCGCTCGGTGACTCTGCCCTCCGCCTAGCTTAACATAAGCCCACTCCTTCCTCTGAAGAAGAGGCTTGTACCTAAAGTCTCAACTTTGGTGTGAAGAGAAAATGAGCTTTGAGTTACTATTTTGTGGCCTTTGGGGTCATTTGAACTCCGAAGTATGTCTCAACTTTGGTGTGAAGAGAAAATGAGCTTTGAGTTACTATTTTGTGGCCTTTGGGGTCATTTGAACTCCGAATAAGGCAATTCTTCACCCGTATTTTCATCCATCACCACTTCTTCACATAACTAAGATTTCCTATTACCTATCCACAGCAGTGGATCGCTATGCTACACTAAACTGCATCCCCGGGCCATTTTCCCTTTCCGCTGGGAGGCCGGGGATGCCTACCCAGCGGAAAATCCACAGAGTTTGTTGGAATTCGATGTTCTTTTGCCTCATGAATAAAAAATATTTTCTATTTTAAGTTTTATTAGCGGGGTTCGCAATAATACATTTTTCTGAGTAAGATTTTAACCCGAGACCTGTAAGCTGCGCCACGGCTGCGGGCTAAAAATTATGTGCTAAAAAATTATTGATGCGACAAGAAAATTTTAAGACCCCCCCCATGGAAACAGTTCTGATCCCCCTTATTTTTGAAAGTTGTTGGTGCCTTTTTTTTTTTATCAGGTTTTTTTTTCATTCAATTTTTTTTCTGATTTTTTTTTTTTATTCAGTTAGACTCACACTCAACACCCATCATTTACTATGCGCCAGAGAAGTGAACGACAGCAACTGATTAGGGATGTTTTCCTCTTGATAGCTCACCATCATGACCTAGATAGTGAAAGGCTCCTCAACTTGGCCATGGGACTTCCCACCGTACCAACATTGGGTTACATTTCATTTCCATGCAATTCTGGCATGCAATTTCTCATGGACAACTTATATGATGAGGAATCTGAAGCTGGGGACCTTTTGTTCAACATTTTATCTTGTCGCTATTTGAATTTCAGGGCCAACCCTTCTCCTCACAAAGAATATGATATAGCAAAAATGTTTGAAATGTGTGATCAGGACTTCAAACAGGCAGTTTGCACATCCAAGAGTGGCTTCATGTGGCTCCTGCAAAAGATATTCCTCCACCCAATTTTTTTCAGCAATAGCTTCTGCCCCCAACTTCCAGTCCCACACCAGCTGGCCCTCACCCTGGAACAATTAGGATCCAATGGGAATGGTGCTTTGGTAGGTCAATTCTCACAGAATCTGAATGTTGGATGAGGTACTGTAGTCAAGGTCAGCCGTTGAGTTATTGAAGCAATCAACAGCTTGGCCAAAAAAAATTTAGCCTGGTCCAATAAAGAAAGAAGAAAGGAAATATCTGACGTACTTAGTATGAAGGTTTCAATGGCTGTGTTGGATTTGTGGACGGCACCAGCGTCCTGGTATTGACAGCAAGGTTTACTGGGACCTCAAAAAAACCTACTCAGTCAACTGCCAGATTGTATGTGATTGTGACAAGTTCATTACTGTATTCATGGCTGGCTGGCCAGGATCTTGTGGTGATAGTATGTGATTTTCAAGCAAATGCAGCTTCATTTAGACTCAAATAAATTTTTTGATCAAGGTAACATAAACAGTCCATTTACCTTCTTACTTTCATCTTCTGTTTTTTCTGTCTTATTTTTTTTCTTTTCCATGCAATGTATCAGCTTCTAATGTGC
>JNCO01007149.1:0-12361 GCA_000785685.1 Uromyces viciae-fabae | reverse complement strand
ATGCAAGTCCCCCCGCCAAAGTTGGTATGCAAAGTGGGCTGCATGCGCGCGCGTGCCAACTTTGAAACCCCCTATCATATATTGAGGAGAGAAAAAAGAAATTGGACAGAGTATGGACCATCCTGTTGATGGTGGATGGACCAAATAGTGGATTTGGTGGCTTGGGAGGTGGACATCAAAGCTACCAAATGTAGCATCTTGTGGCAGTTTGGATCCACCCCCGCGAGCTTTGGAAGATTGGTTGGCAGGTCCGCCCGCTAGAAGACCAAAAACAACTCCGGGCTGCTAAATCTGGTCCCAGGTTGCATGGTGGCAGGTCCGTTAGAGATGCTCTTACCCTGAAGGCCTTTTTCAAACAAAGGAACTTGCAATTGATTGTTTTTTATTTTATTTTCTCTTTTTCTATCAGTCCTCCCAGGCCATCAAGTCACATTGTGCAAAAACACTTCGCATACCATTTTTCCATCATTATTGACCAATCAACTGAATTTGTTTTGTTCTTTATTTTATTTCTTCCCTCCCTGTTTGCCTGCCTTTTAATGAATATTATATTGAAATGATTCATCCTGTTGGAAAATCGGGGACTTGAAATAATTTATTGTAGTCATTAAAATAAAAGCAAGAGAGAATCTAAAACGCAGAGTTGACAAAACAAATCCAGGGAGGCAAATCAAAAGGGTTACCTAGTTTTAAAATTGGGCCAGTCGTGCAAGACCATTCAACTAGTCCTTGATCAAGACCTGATGCAATGTTCACCGGCTGGTGTATATGTATGCAGTAGTGGAGCGGCAACAAAACTTCTTTTTGTTCAAGTAAAACAGAGGTAACAACGGTGCAGAGTTTGCATTTTTGTTTTTGGAAATTGCTGGACAAAAAAAACTTGAAGTTATGGTTTGAATTTAAAAAAAAAAAAAAAAAAAAAAAAAAAATATCATCTGCGATGGGGTAGTATAATATAGGTTAAGTTGTTTTTTTTACCTATCGTCTACAACGACGAACTTCATTAGGATTTCTACCAAACCCAATGAGCGGGAAGCCATCTTTACCATAGCGAACGGGATGACTATGAAAAGATTTTCTACCCTTTTCACCCAACAACATAGGTGGTTCCCAATCAGGATCATTCCAAGAATTGAAGGGTGAAAGATTGTTGTTAGAATTGAAATCGTAAGCATTTCTCAATTTACGCTCCTCCTTTTGCTTTTGAATCTTGAGCGATTTAAGTCCGTTTTGGAACTCCTTTTGGTCTTCTCTCAGGACTAGAGTGGCTCCATTAATTGATTTACTTTGTCTGGCCCCTCCCTTCTCAAACGATGAGCTCCCAGGTTTAGCTGAAGGGATTGAGTAAACTGTGCCTCGATTTCGGTATTGATAGTTTGGATTTAAGTGTAAAACATAACCAGTAGGCGAGGATGGCGTGTATGTTATCGAAACTCGAGTTAATGTGGCTCCGCCACAAGTCGGGCAAAATTTCTTGGTGGGATCTTTACACAGTCTTTTCAAAAACACAAGAAAAGATTAGAACATAAAAATAAGAGGAATTTTTTTTATCTAGCTCATACGACTTACTTGAAGCACCCATAGCATCGAAGAATCCAAGTCTTGATGTCTCTGATTCGTTTCCCACTAACCCCGAGGACATTAAGACCAAGTTGTAAAGCAACGTTCTGCATTGCAAAGTCACCTGTCAGAAGTGCGACTTGCATGGTCGGAGATTTCTCCGAATCCTTCTCAGTCGTGCATTGGGTAACAGTATCACAGTTTTGGTTTTGCAACGACGAAGAGCTGGGGGTGTGAATCAGAGGATTAGACTTTGTTGATTGCAAAGAGGGCATAAGGCCCATATCTTTGGCTTGATGGATATGAACATTGTCAGGTGTAATCCAGCTAGGATCAGATGTAGAAACCAGTGATGAGACATCTGAGCTTTCATCGTCGATTTCTATTGACTTTTTTGTGATTTTTATAGGAACTTGCGCCCAGTCTGCGTCAGTGGAAGATTCAAGTTGATCGGTGCTCTTGATTTCAGTCTCGGGTGTTGAATTGAACTCAGGAGTTTCTTCTGGGGAAGCTGAGCATTGGCCCGATTGGGGGATGGAAGATGGGGGCTCGTTGACTATAGGATTCAATGTGATTTGGCTAGTTTGCGAGACGAGGTGAGCGACATCACTCGAGCGTTCATCTGGATGGTTGGCTGATAAATCTTGCTCAGCTGAAGGTATGTCATGGGCGTCTCCTGATGGTTGGAGTTCTTGCTGTTGTTGCAATTTACGAAGCTGTCTAGCTTTCTTTTTTTCTGGATCTTTACCCATCCTCCTTCCGCCAAGAGTATCTCTCAATCTCCACGTGCCATTTGCTTCAACTTCGGCGTCATAAGCCAAAGCCAAGACTCTGATGTCCGTAGCGGAAAGCACAGTGATATCACCGGTTTTGGTTGCGAATTCGTTAACTGATGAATTGAATTGCGCAAATTATCAGAACAAGGACAAAGAGACTTTTTGCATGGTGTGAAATATGAGGCAAAAATAATAATACAGTAAATAGGAAAATAGAAGCTTACTTTTAGCAATTCCAGCTAGAGATGGTTCTCTGATCTGAAGACCCGATGGTTGACGAGTGTTTTGAGCCAAAGAATTGTTGAGGGTTGCGTCCAACATCTTCCACTCTTGTTCCAATCTTGCACGCTGGCCTTTTCCACGAACTTCATCAATAACATCTGGAGTTGTCAAAAAGTTAGTTGAGAATTGTAGTAAGGAAGTTAAGCTGGATGTCAACAGAGGAGCAGTATCCAGCACCAGCGTTTTGGTTCGATCTTGACTGGGCATGACTGTGAGGAGAAACTGCAGCTGGACTTGAACGAGGGGCCAGAGGAAGGTTAATTGCCAGCCGATGGAATTTGGAGGAGGTGTATTAAAAATAGCTTGTAACTGCGGCTGCGGAAATTCAAATGATTTATTCAATTTGAATCAATCACCCCCGGGGGGGGGGGGGGCTATCCACGCTTCTAGGAGACCTCAGGTAGTACAAAATGTGAGTTGCCACATATCACTCTTCTATGACCTATGAAACTCCAAAATCCTTGAAGGACAAGGGAAACCTGATGTGAATCCTGGGTGGAAGATTCATTCCTTCCCCCAATAGGAATCCACATCAACATCCATACTGTCTGGCTTTGATCAAATCCTGACCACCTACCAGCACTTGTCACATCTACATTCACAGCCCAGACACAACTGAATCCCACTCCCCAATGGCCAGCAGAGATCCTGCATGACACCCTCCCCTTCATATCTGTCAAGCAGCCAGGTGTTTATTTCTGATATTTTTTTTATAACAATCAATGCTTTTTTTTATTATGTCTTTTTGATGATCAAAATTATCTTTGCTTTTCATGTTTTATTTTCTTTTTTCCAAACAATTGATGTTCTTTTTTATTTTGATCTCTTGATTGATCATATTTTTTGTTAATGATTTTGGTAACAATCTTTTTTTTTTTTTTGCTTTGTGTCTATAAGTCAATCACATAGTTTCTTATTGATTTAAAGATAGAAAAATAGCATTAAATAGATAGAACAGGAGATGAACAATTTTAAATTAAAACAGAGATAAATTTCATCTTGTTGAATAAAGACACAAGGTCAATACTCAATAGTAAAAAAAAGACTTGTAAAGGAAGATTTTTAATTCAAAGCATGACCAGTATTATAAGATTTTTTGAATAATTTTTTAAAAGATAATATTACTGGAAGCAATGAACTGAATTTGGAAACATGTTAGATTTTGATTTAAGAAATAAGAAAAAGAAACATTTTAAGATTTTTAAGAAAGGAAAGAAACAAACTCGATAATGTAGACTGAAGATTTTTAATTGAAAGACTTATTTAGCTTTTGAGTGATTTGAGGGTTTGGTGAATGATTTAGATTGAAGACTGAGTTGATTGAGTATTAGCTGATGAGATTGTTTTAATTGATGATGAAAGAAGAAAGAGAGATCTCACCAGCAGTACGAGTGACAAAAGATTAGAATTCAAGAAGAAGATTTGAAGAGCGAGATAAAAGAAAATATAGAAAAGAAAAAGAATAAGAAATGAAGAATGAAGTTGATTGATGAAGAATGAAGTTGATTGAAATGTTGAGTCGAGTTGAAGTTGAGTTGAAGATCAGATTCTTGATCCTAATATTTTGACTTGATGTGAAAATATTTACGGTAAAATTTGTAATATACTTGTGACACTAAATTGACATCTTGAATTTGACTTTTGGAGCGGTAATTCTTACACCCCTCCAGAGATCTAGCTTTCTTCTTTGTAATATTGATGATTGATTAAACTAATAAGATTGTTGATGATGGTTCTTGCAGCAGGTTTAGTTAAGCAGTCTGCCGCCATTAGTTTAGTTGGAATTAGATGAATTTTATTACATTTTCATTTAACTGCTCACAGAGAGCTTTCATTTTAATATCTAAGTGTCTAGTTTTTGAATTTGAGCCGAATTTTTTTAATTTATCTTCAAGACCACTGTTTTCAATAAAATGATTAAAGATTTCCTTGCTATCCTTCCAGAGCTCTTCATACAAGCTCTTTAGCCAAAGTCCTTCGTGATAGGCGTCAGATAACGGGTTTAATTCGGCTTCCGTAGTTGATTCAGTCACATTTCGTTGACGTGAACTATTCCACGCTATCATTGAACCATGAATCAGAAACAGATAACCGGATTGAGATTTGTGAGTTGTTGGATTGTCAGCGAATGAAGCATCACTAAACGTCTTTAATTTAAAATCACATTCTTTTTCTATCTTTAAAGTTAACCTTAAATTGATGGTCCCTTTTAAGTACATCCATGTGTGTTTCACTTCTTTCCAGTGTGAGAAGCCAGGTTTTGTTGAGTATCTCGATAATAATGAGACACTGAGCGATATGTCAGGTTGATTAAGATTAGCTATGTAGTTCATGAGACCAATAGCGCTTCTGTAATTGATATTTAGAGCTTTAAATTTTTCAAAATCTTCCTCAGAAGCTTCAGTAAGTTTTATCCCCGGTGTAAGAGGAGTGTCCGCAATTTTAGATTCAAGTAATGCTAATTCTTCTAGACCATGACTGATATGTTTTGGTTGTGAGAGATGAATACCCATTTGGTCTTGTTCGAACAACATGCCTAAGATCATATTCGGTTTGTGACAAGCAGAGTTTTTGAATTTGTTTAAGAAATTTATTTTGAAATCTTCTGAATTTGATGTGACTAAGAGATCATCAACGTGAAAAAATATTGTGTTGTTTGATGAATTTGAAAGATAAAGACATGGATCACAGGATGATTCATGAAATCCCTGAGTTTTAAACCATGAGGTAAGATGTTCATACCAGTTTTTGGGAGCTTGTTTCAAGCCATACAAAGATTTCTTCTTTTAAAATCTCGTGCCAATAGTTTTTTGGTAACTTGGACAATCGAATAGAAGATCTTACTGATTCGGCTATGGTTCTGTTAGCCCTCTCCTCCCTACCATTATGTTCTGGATGGTACGGTTCAAATACTATATGATTGATATGATTTAATTTAAAAAAATTTTCTAAATAATTGGAGAAGAACTCACTGCCTCCGTCTGAACAGACTCGCAGCGGATAACATCCTAGTCTTGCCTTTTCTTGATCTAATATGTGGATTAATTATTCACTCGTTTGATCTTTTGAAGCAATAGGAAAACCATTAATATTTCCTGAAAAATGATCCACGAGTGTGAGGATATAGTGATGATTTCCTTTGGACATTGGGTGAATCGGACCCATTAAGTCCAAGTGAATTTGCTCAAATACTTTCGAAGTTGCAGATGAGTGGTTCTTGAAGGGCTGTTTTGTTATCTTTGAAAACGAACAGTCTTCACATTTGAATGATTCGATTTCTGTTTTTGGTATTGTTGAGGGAATTAGATGCTTTATTCTTTCAATGCTAGCATGTCCTAGTGACTGATGTAAATCGGATAATGTACTATGATACACTTTTTGATTAATTTCTCCAATTGCCGTTGGTTTTTGAACAGTAAAGAGATTATTGGAGATCTTTCCTTGAAAAAGTACTTGTTTGTCTTTCGTTATTGTAAACATGTTCTTTTCTGAATTTAGTATGCATCCTTGATTGATTAAAGCGCCAGGACTAATTAAATTCACAACAATATCTGGTACGTAGAAACAATTTTTCAATTCAATCGCCGTATTGTTCCAATATAAAAGTACGTTGCCATTTCCTTTAATTGGCATTGAGGGTCCCTCTTTCCCCGTTTTGATGCAGTCATTTTCTATTGAGTTTAAGTTAATAAAAAAATCTCAGGAATTCAAAATGTGAGCGGAGGCTCCGCTGTCTAGAATGAGCTTTGCATTGATATTGATTTGATTTGACAATAATGAGATTAATGAGTAGTAATGCGCAACATTTGAGGCTGAAAAATGTGCTGATTTGTTGCTTATTTTCTTTTTCCACTCGGCCTGTTGCTCTTGCCACCACTCTGGGGCAAGATTTGGGTGGATATGCCAACATTGTTCTTCGGAATGTTCCGCTTTAGGGTTATGGAACTTGTCGGTACATCTTGGTAGCTTCTTTTTGTCGTTTTGCGACTTGTTGGTGTATAGTGAAGTTGAATTTGAAACTGAATGTTCCTCCTTTGATTGTGCCTTGATTTCATTGTCTATTTGAGTTAAATGGCCCAAGACCACATCTGATGTTATTTCAGTTTCAGAGTGCATTATTTGCTGTCTTAAGGCACCTAATGACGTTGGAAACTTGAAGAGAATTAAATAAGCAATCACATCTTCGGGTAACTGAAATCCCACTGATGCAAGCTTCTTCAGATGGATATGAATTTTTGTTATAAATAGTTTGATTTCTTCTTCTTTAAAGGTAAGCCAAAGAAAGTCCATAAAAACTCTTGCTTTGTTTGCCGTTTGTGAGGAGGCAAATTTTCGTTTTAAGTCAATCCAGAGTTTCGATGCATTTTTGGCATTCAATAAGTTGACCACTGTACTGTGTGTTTTATGATCTATCTTCGCAAGGATCATTAACACTGTTTCACGATTGTCTTTTTCATTTAACTGTTGATTTGATTTGAGTTTATCGTACACCCCCCTGAGCTCGAAGAGAAGAGAAATTTTGTCCACCCATGTAGCGTAATTTTCCTCGTTAAGCTTTGGAATATTTTTGACGGCTGCTTTTGTCGCTATCTGCGCGTACCAGTCTTCATTATTCTCCCGACTCATTTCTCCCATCGACGTCGAAGCATTCACGTCCATTTCGTCGGCTTTCGGCTTTTAACCGTATAAGATTTTTTGAATAATTTTTTAAAAGATAATATTACTGGAAGCAATGAACTGAATTTGGAAACAAGTTAGATTTTGATTTAAGAAATAAGAAAAAGAAACATCTTAAGGTTTTTAAGAAAGGAAAGAAACAAACTTGATAATGTAGACTGAAGATTTTTAATTGAAAGACTTCTTTAGCTTTTGAGTGATTTGAGGGTTTGGTGAATGATTTAGATTGAAGACTGAGTTGATTGAGTATTAGCTGATGAAATTGTTTTAATTGATGATGAAAGAAGAAAGAGAGATCTCACCAGCAGTACGAGTGACAAAAGATTAGAATTCAAGAAGAAGATTTGAAGAGCGAGATAAAAGAAAATATAGAAAAGAAAAAGAATAAGAAATGAAGATTGAAGTTGATTGATGAAGAATGAAGTTGATTGAAATGTTGAGTCGAGTTGAAGTTGAGTTGAAGATCAGATTCTCGATCCTAATATTTGGACTTGATGTGAAAATATTTACGGTAAAATTTGTAATATAATTGTGACACTAAATTGACATCTTGAATTTGACTTTTGGAGCGGTAATTCTTACAAAGAATAAGATACCACCAGGTGAGGAAGACAGAGGGATCTGGGGAAAAGGATAACAGATGTTGACCTATGTAAATACCTTCTTGTGGTGTGTTCTGCCACTGTCTTGGGGCTGTATTGCACAGCAGATTTACATTTAACAGGATCCACCTCCTGAGGTGGAGATGCCCTTATGAAAATAAGTGTGGGGAAAAGGAAAAAGTGTTGAAATAAATGTGGCGCAAAAGTTGTAAAACTCTCATGTACACAGATTGAAATACATGATAATGCAACCTTTTACACACAAATTCTACACAAACTTGTTTTGATAATTAGCAAGCTAAGAGATATTATTTTCAATAAAACATTTAAGGAAGAAAATAAGTGGTTGATGTAACTAAGACCTCAAGAGATGAAAACAAAAAAATCAAGACAAATAATTGTAATGGAAGCTGATACAGCAATAAACTGTTGAGTGAAATGTTGATTTTTCCATCTTTTTGTGCTTTCATCCTACATTATTTTCTTAAGTAGTCCTTAGTTTTAGTTATCCATTTTATAATTAAAATTAAATTTATTCTGTCCTCCTTATTATCAACCTTGTTTTTAATATTGAGATGTTTTTTTACTTTATTATGAATACATTTTAGTTGTTCATGATAATTTTATTCAATCCTGTTTCCATTGTAGTGTTACAGATGATAATTAATCTTAGTCTTGTTTCCATTTTATTGTTACAGATGATAATTAGTTTTAGTCCTGTCTCCTTAGTAGTGTTATGGATGAATCTCTCTTTAGTCCTGACTCCATTGTAGTGTTTCAGATGATCATTATCTTAGTCCTGTTTCTTGCTTAGAGTCACAGATGTTTTTATTTTTCTTTATTTTAGACATGTCACTTTTGTGTGACCTGTGACTTTTCTTTTTATGATTTTTCCTTCACTTGAAATGAAAATCATTGAGTTTAGAGTCTTTTTATCAATAACCAACAGGCTCACAGTTCCCTCACTACTGGGACAAAACTTTCTCCCTCATTCTTAAATTAAATATCTCAAGGTATATATTTTCTTAAAAACAACATGAAAGACAAATACCTGAATAATGAACAGTGTTCATATAAAGAACATAAAAGCTTATAATCAAGAAGAAGGATGATAGTATTAAGAAAAAATTAATCTCATATTTCTTCATTCTTGTCATTCAAGGTTTAATTTTTTTTTGTATCAAAATGATAATCAATAAGTAAAATTTATAAAATCTTATCTTAAATTTGTTGATTTTTTGTCTTAAGATAATAGAGGATGTAGAGAGAAAAATTAACAATAATAGCTGAATGCTCTTTTGACTGGGCTAGAGTAACAACTGGGAGATGTCATAGACAAAAGGGACAAGCATCTTATATGCTTGGATTGAATCAAAGAAAAATAAAGAAAAGGAAAGAAGTTTTTAGAATCAATGTGTTTTAGTTATGACATTCTGCTCCTAAGCTTATAGGAATACAAAAACCCCTCACTTGTGGGTGAACTAAAAACTATAATGAATAAATTCATACATGACTATTTTAGACTTAGACTACTACACTTCAACTAGAAGTGACTAAACTGATAACTTGACTTTTACTGACTATCTTCAAGTAGAAAAATAACTAGACTATTTCAGGAACTACCTTATACTTAAACTAAACAGAAGCATGTAACTAACTAAAAGATTTATAAATTTCTGAAGGTAAAATAATTAAGTCAATAAAAAGTTTTTAAGAAAAACAAAAACAATAAAAATAATGATAAGATTTTGTACCTGAAGGCAAAGATGACAATGCCAATAACAGTTAAAATAAATTTATTTTATAAAAGATATAAATAAAATTAGAGCAAAAAAGAAAAAGATAAGAATAAAATAATTATATTATAATAATAATATAATTTTATAATAATAAGGATAATATTTTATATTAATAATGATTTAGATAATCTCAATATGATAATGAAGAAAAGATAATAGTTTTAATAAAAATAATATTTGTTCTTATTTAAATGATTTTATTTTAAGATTAAAGATAATTAATTTTGTTAAACGATTTGAATCTTAATATATATATATATTTTAATAAGAATGAAATTTAAAAAATGATTCGATCAAAGAGATTGAATCATTTTAATCATATGAAAAATCATAAGAATGATTTGTTTTAATCATTCCTAAATATGCTGTACATTATTCTTTCGTCATAATCATTAATGACGTAATAAGAATTTAACAGCAAAGATTAATAATTATTTTAATTTTAATCTTATTAATCTATAAAAATGTGATGGCTTACAATGCTTCATTGTATATTAATTATTTTTCCTCTTTTAAGGATAAAATATTTTTGCCAATTTATTTGGATCTATATCATGAATAGATCAAAATTAATAAAATAAGTTTTAATTTATTTTAAAACATTTTAAATAAAAATAACTCACACTTGTGAGAATTGAGATTAAAATCTCTTTTTAATTTATTAAAATCCTTTTTCTCATTTTGACACTAACAAACTTCAACTTGACTTAAACAGTGAGAAACTATCTCATTCTTGAATATACTATTAATATGTAACTAACATACCAATCAACTACTAAGATTAACTTGAGGATGAGAACTTTGTAACAAGACAGTCACAATATGAGAGTAGAATTTCAACAAAATTAAAAATAAAATATGATGATTATTAAATTAATTAAAAAATCATTTTATTGTTATTAAATAATTTGAATCATGTTTTATTCCATATTTTCATTTCACTTCACCCTACATTGTCCTCAATATAGTTTTTATCAGTTTCTTATTCTTATTTCTATCAATATTTTATTAAAAATACTAAAAGCAAGTGATGTTTTTATCTTGGCCAAATTTTACAGTACAGAAGATGATGTAAAAATGTTCTAGAAGCATTTGAGCAATTGTGACTTTAGTAAGTTTTGTGACATAGCATTTATTCAAAATTATTTGTATATTTCATTTTACTATAGATGGACAAGTTCCAAATTTCTCCATTTTTATGTATTTTCCTTTTTACCATTGTACTCAGTAATATTCCTACTTCTTCTTACCTCACTGTACTAAAAAAGAAGCTCATAATTGGATGAGTACTCAGAGTTGAATTAGTTATGTTCAGATTATTTTCTTTTACTATTTTCCTTTGTTCTCATATTTTCTTTTTCTTATAATGATGTAGATTCCATCATAAAAACAACATGTTTTGATTATCAACATGAAAAATGAAGAAATAAAAACTTCATCATTATCATAATAATATTCTGAGTCTTTTAGTGTTATTAAAAACATAATTAGTTGCATTCTAAAATCGTCAATAAGATCATCATAAATATCATAAAGTGTAGATGATTAAATTTACAAAACATTAATTTTGACAATTTTAGACTTGTCACACAAAATGTTCCATATCAAGAGAGTCGAGCTTGAATATGCTTCAAGAATCAGAAAAGGTCCTGTAAATATGTTCATCTTTTGCTATGCCTTCTTGCTGTCCTATGAAACCCTTTGTGCGTTAATTGCTGTCCTATCAAACCATTTGTGGGTTAAGTTGAAACTTGAAATGGTACAAGAGAGCCACACCAGGATGAACCTGTCCCAAATAAGGTTGCCACTTGAGCAAAAATGGGATTACTAGCCTTAATAAAGCAATTCAACAGTTCCATTATTGATCCTCTTTGTGTAATGTATCTTTTTTTTCTTCAGGTCCATACTTTATTTTGAGACAGGTCACTGCTATTGAAATATGTGCACTTTTTTCTTCATGTAGGTTGTGTATGGTATGTCTGGTCACATCTTCAATGAAGTAAAATCTGTTGATAATACTTCTAAAGGATTCACTCAACAGGTAATGTGAGCCGGTTGATGGTAAAAGTGCAAGCATGAGTACACTTAATGTAAGGCTTGAGATCAAATATAAAGAGAAAATATTGTCTAAAAAAGAGTATGTGTAAATTTTGATCTAGGATCTTATCAACATCAAGATGGTGTTCCAGTTTTAAAATACTAAGATGAACATAGAAGTAGGTCCTCAACAGTTTTTTGAGCAATTTTTATATTTGAAAATTTGAGGCAAATAAAATATTTGAATGAATCGAAATGTACTCCACAATCCAGATGATTGATGCAACCAAGTTAATATCGCCTACCACCTTTTGTAAATAACATTCGAAATCAGATCCAATCAACCTTGTTGTAATGACTGGTCTTGATATATCTGAGAAGCTTCACCATTAGATACTTATTGATGCTTCTGGCTAATTCCAAAAAAAAAAAAATCTTAGATCTGCCCCGGGGCGGATCTGAGTCTGTGCGAGATTTTCGCACACTTGCCGCCGCAGCCGAACCAGTTCGGTTTTTGTAAGTGTGCGCACCGCGCACACTTACAACAACGTTTGGCAATTTGTGGTTGCCGGGCGTGTTTTTTTTTTTCCCTCTCATCCGCTCGCCGGTAAACCCTCACCTCCGAATC
>JNCO01007145.1:0-12362 GCA_000785685.1 Uromyces viciae-fabae | reverse complement strand
TTGTATTGTTCATCTGATTATTAACCGTGAAATGAAATAGTGGTTTTGGTGTTAGGCCATCTAAATTCTTTCAATGATCTAATATTCATAGGGAAAGAACCCAAGTGTTTCATGTCAAAAGTAGAAACAGAATTCAAGATCAAATATCTAGGAGAATTAGAATTTTTTCTTGCGATCAAGGTTAAGAAAAATGTGAATGGGTTGAACATCAATCAATAACAGTACATCAAAAAAAAATTACTTGAGTACAACTTGAGAGATTTGCCGACTGCTTCCTGTCCGCTCAATCCCAATATCCACCTTTCTGCAGCCTCACCTCAAGATCAAGCTGCATTCAAGAAACTTAATTTCAGTTGCAGATCTCTCATTGGTTCTCTGAACTACCTAAGTGTCCTCACTTGACCAGACATTGCCTTTGCATTCAGAAAATTGTCCCAATTTTTGCACAATCCAGGAATTGCCCAGTACAATGGGGCAATCCAAGTTTTCCGGTATCTCAAAGGCACCAATCATCTAGGCCTTTTCATTCAATGAACAACCAACACATCAACAATTTCTTCTGTTGATGCTGATTGGGCTAATTGCCCTTATTCTACACAATCCAATACCGGTTTCATCATCTGATGCAACAAAAATATCATCTCTTGGAAGTCTCAAAAGCAGACAAAGGTATCTCTGTCCTCCACCAAGGAAGAATACAAAGCGTTATCAGATTGTGGGAAAGAAGTAGTATAGTTGCAAAATCTCATATCAGAAGTCATTTCACCGGTCTCATCGTCTTCATCAGTTATCCTTGTTGACAATTAAGGAGCCATCAATCTAGCGATGATCCAGATCTCCCAAAATGGTTTCCAAACAAAACACATGGATCTTCGCTTACATCATATCAGGGATTTTATCAACAACAAGCTCATCACCCTCAAGTATGTGCACAGTTCAAATAACCTGGCAGATATACTCTCCAATCCAGTCAATGTGCACAGTTCAAATAACCTGGAAGATATACTCGCCAAGCCAGTCAATCCACAAGGAATGCTCAAAGCCTTGCAATTCATGAGCAACTGCTTCTCCTTCTGATGATCAAAACATGGGGGCATGTGAAGTTTTACGCAAAAATTCAAAGAACAGTGAGTGGTAATATTCTTAGTTAAAAAACGGAGGATTATAAAAAAATACTAAAAATAGAATCAACTACCTCTTTGTACCGGTTCATAGCCGATGACCTCAAAAGAGATGATAAAATTACCACCATGGAATACATGCAACCAGATGATGCCCTACCACCAGTCCAACCTAGTTTGGACTGTGAGTGATGATGTTCCTAGCCAACTGGTAAGTCTGAGACACCTTGAGCATTCGTGTTTAGCTCAGAAAATGAACACACAGACTTGAAAAAATTTAAAAGAGCTTTATGATTAACACAACTCTTGTTTACACCTTTTTCTAAATCTTTCATCAGCAAACCACAGCATACATCCTTGTTTCAAAAAACATTCTCTTTCCGGTTATTCCCTCCAATATATTTGCTTTAACCCTTAATTCTACTCATTTTCCTGAAACAAACAATTTTCTTATTTCTTCTCAAAAATATTAAAAACTTAATAAACCGTAAAAATCTTCTTTTTCCTTTTTCCACACTTTTCATAAATCATTTTCATTAATTCCTTTTTCCAAGTCAAATCCTCTTTATGTGGTCTTATTCATTCCCAATTTCATTGGGAAGCATACCGCTCTGTCTGAGGTATGCATTTTCTCTTTAAACATTCAAATCAATCATTTTTGTTCTATCAAACATGTTTTTCTTTCTCATTGTAATATTCATCGTAGCTTAGTTGTAAAATGCAAACTGAAATGACATTCTGTCTGAGCTGTATTAAATTTCACATCCTGGAGGCACAACCAAAGTTAACCTTTGTTTTTGCCTCCAGGAACCAAGGAGAGTCCCTGGAGGCAAAACCAAAGGTTCCAATCCTTTGGTTTTCCTCTAGGGATCCTTCTGGGTTCCTGGATGCAAAACCAAAGGTTCTGAACCTTTGGTTTAGCCTCCAGTTACCCCCTTTTTTTTCTTCTTATTTATATCTTTCTAACTAATTTCCTGTTTTTATTTTTATTTTTTATTTTTTATTTACTTATTTGGATTTATCGGCCTAATCCAGGCACTGATAATGGTTGGAATCCTCAATCTTCACAAATCATCAAAAATCTCAAATGATGATTCTGAATTAAAAACAGAGGAAATGGTGGGGCTTGATTGGTGTACGGCTGATCAACCCCCTTCACGTTTTAAGGTCAATGAGTTCACATCAACTTCACTTACTTTCAAAACCTACCATCAATCTGTTTCTAAATATCCTTCAAAACATCTTGCAATAATAACTAATTCTAAATTAATAGCTTCAATCGACTCTGAGATTACCCCTAATTTGCAATTCAGAACACATTCTCAAGATCTAGTATCACCAAATCCACTCTTTACTCTTCTGATCCATGGAAATTCCCCAAGGAATCTCATCATTGCCAAAGGTCTAGCACCACATTTTATACTTGAAACACATATTTTTGAAAATTCCTCTTCTTTTTCATCAAACCAACTTTGTCAAATAATCAAGACTCTATATCATATGACAAAACATTGGCAAGAGATTAAATCTAACACAAATAAGATAAGCGGCTCTCTATTTATGCTATAGGATTTAAACAATGCTCTGATAAAATTAAATCAGGAGGTGTGGAATATAACTCAAGCAAATTGAATCATTATTCAAAGCTGATTATTACAATTTAGGTACTTATGAATTGAAGTCAAATTTATCAAAGTATGATTTGGATAGAGATGAGAAACTTTGGGATTCTCTGGAGGAACATAATTATTTTATTGCTGAACGAATAAGGTCACTTTCTCAGATGGCATGGAATCAAATACACAAAAAAAGTCTTGAGCTAGGTATTCCAAACTGGAGTCAAGAAGAATGGAAATCATTCAAATCAGAAAACAACTTTTCTGGAAGTGTTAGTATTACCTACAATGATTTTTTCAATAAATCTCATGAGGATGAAAACAACCTTAATCCCTGGACATATGGCATCTCCTCCTATATTGATATACAGTCTGGATTAGAAATTCCTTCACTATTATCTCAAGCAGGTCATGGTTTTTGTTTTCCTCAGCATGCTTGTATCATTAATTTTGCACATGCTAATGGTATTGTAGAAGTTTTGTGGCAAAGCAAAAAATTTTATCACTATACTTCACCTCCTCCACCCTCTCTACAAACAAATAATTTATTTACTCACTTTGATTCATATTTTCAAATTAATAAACAATTAGGAAGT
Organism: Uromyces viciae-fabae; assembly: GCA_000785685.1. Classification (NCBI taxonomy): domain Eukaryota; kingdom Fungi; phylum Basidiomycota; class Pucciniomycetes; order Pucciniales; family Pucciniaceae; genus Uromyces; species Uromyces viciae-fabae. Next base: position 9,029 of record JNCO01007145.1, on the reverse strand, counting down.
ATTTCTAAAAATTCAAAAAATAAATCTCATAAAATTATTTCAGAGAAGACTTTGTGTAGGAATTAAAGATTAGAAAATTACAAAGTTAAGTCTTAGTTATTTTATGTTTGATGTAGTCAGAATATTTTATAATGAATGATAATTTTATTATTTGGATTATGCATGATCAATATGAAAAAAATGAGGATTGATCAACCCAAAAACTATTGAACTGAAAAACAAGAATTCAGGAAGGAAAAGACAATTTAATTTCTTTGGTTAAATCCCAAAAGTCAAGAGATTTTCTCAATCTCTGCAACTGGACGAGTGCTTGTAACCATTGCTATAGCAAGATTCATTTTTTCCTTGTCTTTTGCATCAATGCAATCTTTTTCCTTTTCCTCTTGTTGGAATTCCAACTCCTTTTCCTTTTGCTCTTTTTGGAAGGTTAACTCTTTCTCCCAGACTGTCAACTCAAGATTTATTTTTTCTTCTTCCACTTTTAAGTTTTTTCTCCTCTATCTCCTCTATCTTGGAAAGATGTATCCATTTATTCTTCTCAAAATCTAGCTTTTCTCCTTCAATCTTGATTTTACCTATTCAGAGAAAATAGTTCACAATAGTTTTACTAGTTTTTGACATGATTATTAAACACTTACTTGATTCTTGAACCTCTAGAATTTCATCATAACATCCATCAGAATTCCTATTATCCTTTTTAGAATGACTATTAGGATTTATGTTCAATGAATGTGAGGCTTTCCATTTGTTTTTTGTTCCTGAACCTGGAGTAGCCAAGTCTTCATCATCTTCATCCAACTACATCAAAAAAATAAAGTTAGTAACCATTTCATTTGAACCTCATATATACCAACTAACCCTGGTCTCTTCCGACTGTAAAAATTGTGTTTTTTTCGCCTTATCAACACCAGATGGTCTGATTTCATTATCTTCCATTGAATTGTCTCCAAATGACTTGAAACTCCAATTTCCCTTTAAGAATGGATTGGACTAGTGATCCCAGGATGAATGAGTGTGTATAATATTTTAGAAAATAAAATTATCTTACCTTTCCAGTTGTTGCAGTTATACCCAAGCTGGGAAATTCCAATGGTTATGGAAGCTCATCATTGACAACACATCTACCTTCATACTCAATAATTAGATATATATATCAGATAAATTATAACAGTCATTTATGTTGCAATATCAATGACTTCTAAGTAAATATTTATCTTAAAATATTCTTACTACCTTATAAGACAATCTTATAAACTATCTAAACTACTAAACTACTATTACTATACTATTACTCTCCTTTCTTAAACTATCAACTATACTCTTAAACTACTACTCTATAAATGATGTTAATTCTCCTTCAGTTATAAACTACTAACTCAATAACTAATGTTACTTCTCCATTAGTTATTAACTCTATTATACTACTCTTAGCTGATGTCAATTCTCCTTCAGTTATTTAACTACTATTATATCTACTATGATTATTCTATTTTACTACTACTATTTCTTTCTTATACTTGAACTTTTTTATGAACTTTTCTTCTTCTTACTATCCTAAATCTCCAAACTTTATTTCTTTCATTTTATTTAAAACTATTCTTTATCTTTTTGTATTTACTTTGATTATGTAAGAAGGACCTATAAATAGGCCTGCTCAACTATTGAAATAAATTCATTGAGTTCTTTTCTTTTTCAAACTCCGTCATCCTCTTCTTTCATCTGAATTAACTCATAGGTAGAGCTTTCAGCTTTTACCCTGATTTTCATCTCAAAAATCATCAATTTAGATTTTTTTTTCTGACCTCCTGATTTTCAGAGCCCCCTGAAAGGAGTGATGGATGTACCAGTTGATTGGATTCGTCATTTTGCTGCGCATGAACTGATTGATTTATCTGGGAATTGGTAGACATTTAGATTAATTTCACACCAACTTCCTGGTTTTCAGATAAACATTTGTGCTAATTTCTTACTGAACTCCTGGTGTTCAGAATGCTCTGGAAAATTTGATGGGTTTAATGGTGGATTGGCTGTGTTTTTGGGATGGATAAACACTGACTGATCTGTCTGGAAAGGAATATCTAATTTGTTCTCATTGTTTCTAGGTTCTTCAATTTCAATATTGTTGTGAAAATCTTGAGCATTGAATTGGGCAAGAGGTGCTATATTTGCCTCCTTCCCAAAAGGTTCATCCATCTCTTTGTAGAACAGACATAAACTGTCCAATTTCTCACCCACTGAATGGATGCCCTTTTTTTTATCATCAGCAGTCAAACCAAAGCTGGTGTATATATAAATGAGGTGGGCTTTCTTATACTTAGCCCAATAGTTTTTAAATCATTCTCTCATTTGTTTGGAAGTCAGATCAATCCTGCCTTTAGTTTTTTTTTTTGAGCTCATTGGCCATTTATTTCAAACTGTTAAACTTTGATGATGGGGGCCTTCCAATACGGGTTTCATTCTCTGATCCAAAACAAGAGTCATAGTTATTGTTAAATTTGAGCCAATTGATTAAGATCAAATAGTCTTCCTTCCTGAGTTGTCTAGATTTTGATGGAGTCAAAGTCTTTACTGAATTTTTGGGATCAATGGGGTTTTTCTGTGTTATTGAGGTTTGGATTTGGGATTTTTGTTGCGGGGAGGTTTGTTTTGGTGGCATGATTGATATTTGATAGGTGAAAGAGATATTGAAGATGTGAGGATAGAATGATTCTTTTTGGTTGGTGTTGAAGAATTAAAAAATTTCTGAAAAGTTTCAGACAAATATATCATATGTTTTTTGAAAAATACACTTTATTTGTAAGCTAACTTTGACACTACCCCAGTGAAAAAACCAATTGTTTTCAAAAATTAATGGCAGATTTGGTTGAAATCCGCCATTTTTTTTTCAATTTTTTGTTAACTTTGACATGCCCCAATACAATAAATTCAAGATTACATAGTATGGGTTATAACATAAGCTAAAATTTCATAATACATAACCAATAACACATAAAAATATTACAAGACATAGATATGAGGCTGTGACTGCTTTTACTGTACATATTCAACTGCCACATGAATTTACATAAAACTTACACAATTTTCAAAGGACTCTTACATCATTACATAGTCACATCTTCAAAGGACTCTTACATCATTACATAGTCACATCATCCATACAGGGGCTTAGACACATACCTGGAAGGAGATAAGGAATACCCACCAGTACTGTTGTCATGTCTGTTCACTGTATGAACCTCTGACATCCTGTTTTGTTGTACCCTGTTTTCATACCATTTGTCTATATAACGAGCTCTCTCCTCAGTGCTTTCCCCCCATCTGATTCAGGAGAAATACTATCCCCAGTTCAATTATGAATATACTTACCATTACATTCAAATAAATAAATACTTAACATTCATTGAGCCCTCAGTGTGTATCCATTGCTCACATTCTTTACATTTCCTAAGGAGCCACAAAGGACTTGCATCAAATCCTTTCTCCCACAGCTAACCCGCTGTTCCGTATTCCTTTTCTTTTCAAACAAATCTTAGTGCTTTAAGCACCCTCTTAAACTTCCAATTTCTTACCATCAACCAGTTGTTGCCTTGCTCCCTCATGTTCATTCTGAGACAAATAATTCTATCAGTCATTATTGTCATTAAGAAATTTTGGAATTTGGATTCAAAAATATATAAGTTTTAATTTTTAATTAATTTTTAATTTTTCTTGTTTTAAGTAATTTTTTAATAACAGAAAATATAAGCAGAATATTTAAGGCAAGGAGAGGGATGATTTAATCTATCCTTGGAATGGCTCATGAGGAGAAAAAAAGAGGAAAGAACCAATGAGTTTTATTTCTTCTACAATACGGAGTATTTGAGAGAAGAAAAAACAATAAGACCCCTGGAAAAATCCCAGGGGGTTTTAATATGGTTGGAAATAAAAAATGAGAAAAAATGTAGGAAAATATTGAAAAGTATTTGTAGACAAGAAAAGAATAAAAAGTAAGTAAAAATGAACTAAGAGATATTTTGACTAAGACTAGTGTCATCAGAAGCTGATGTGAAAGTTCTGATAACATGACACTACAGCTATAAGATATGAAAAATAATAGAAAAAATATCACAGTTCAAGAAGGAGCGTTAATTCTTCTTGATTAGTCCAAACAAGATAAAAAAGAGATACAATTAGATTTCAAGTTTAATAAAAATGGAACATGCTGTTATGAGGCACTATTCAGACTCAGTTTATCTTAATTTCATTATACTCATGGGAACTAATTTAAATGTTTTATAAGAAAGTTTAGATAAAAATAAAAATGAATAAAAACTACTTTGATATAAGTTAAATATAGAAATGAGGAAATTTCAACAAGAAAGGCAGAGTACTTACTCCATTATCCCTTTCTAAATTCTGCCATAAGGGCTTAAAAATCTCTAGCCTCTTTTGGATTCTCACACCAGTACCAGCGTACCACTCCACTTTTTGGAAAAATCTAGGTACCTAGTACCATACCTGGCACCCCCTTGGCACTGAGGCAGGCAGGTAACTCCTGTAGGTACCCACAGGTACCTCAGCAATAATTTGGCCTCCAGATTGGTAAAAAGTGCTCTGATTCCCACATATTCAATAACTAGGGATTGTGGCGGTGCACACGCTGCCAATCCACCCTTTCCTGTCTACCTCCTGGTCTCTCCCTGAAAGTTGTGCTACACCCAGGTTAGCTTTCTAACATTATTTAACTTTGTGTATATTGGAAAACTTTACTTGAATTTTTATTCTTCAATTAATTAAATTTTATTGATACAACAGAAAGACCCACCTGGGACCTGATGAGTCAAGTAGAGACAATGTAGCTAAATATAAAATCACAAAATTAAAAAATTCTTCTAAGCTATCTTCCATCCTGAAGAAATAATAAACTCAGAAGGTAATAAGTAATCAACTCAAAAATTTGACTCATATAATATAATCATAGGAAAATAAAATAAAATAATTAAAAGGAAGAAATTCTCTCAAATATTTTTACATATGTTCCTTTGTATTCAGATTTCTGATTCTGCTAATTAACGACTTAAAATAAATCCCTATTTACTCAAAGGACTGTTACATTTAGAGTGTAAGTTGGGTCTTGTTTTTAAAACTATTCAAAGTTTTGATGTCCATTCTCATTCAATATTGAAGAGAGTCTGAAAATTAGGACTCTTCTTAAAAATATAAAATTCACTCTCACTTGTCTGTAAGCATAAAAACAAATTTTGACACAAACATCCTAGTGGATTCAAATTTATGACTGCAAAATTAAATAAATAAAAATGGAATATAGCATAATGTAGTCACTCAATTATTACTACAGCAATCCATCCTCAAGTACAGACTCAAATTGATGTAGGATGTGATTAAGATGAATTCAATGTCAAATTTCATAATTTCAACAACTTGAAGAAACAAAAACACAGATAAAAAGAAACATAAAAGAGAATGATTTTTTTTATTTCATTATTATTTTTGAGAAAAAAGAAAGAAATAATTTAAAGAGTGAGTTTTTCAATTGAATAATCAACAAGATGATTCAAGTTCCCAGAGGCTAAATTGGACATTGTAACAGCAGAATTGGAGTGATTCTTCTTCTTCTTATTATTGCTATTTTTAATTCAACCATTAAGTTGTTTTTGAAATAATGTTTCTTTTGATTTTTGATATCATTATTATTTTTTGTTATTCTATGGAGGAAGTGATTTTTAGATTTATTAATTTTATTATTTACTTTTATGCTTTCCTTCTTGAATTTTGAATTTGGGTTCAAGTTTGATGAAATTTATTTTTGCTGAGATTTACTCTTCATTATTGAAATTTAACCAACTGCTTAAATTGGTTAAATGGTCCACTTAATGGCTGTAAAATTAAATCTTTTTGTATTTTTAAATTAAATTTAATTTTTGACTTATGGACATCAGCTCAAGTGATCTATCAGAATTTCCACAGCCTGAATTTATTTTTGTGCTTTTTTTATACTTTTGATTTTTGAAGATTTATTTTCAAAAATAGGTAGAGGGCTTTTCCTCAAAACTGGTACAAAAGGATGCAACTTGTTTTTGACTATTTTGAAAAAACATACCCTGTGGTACAGGTTTTTTAGAGGGAACGATTGCACCCAAAAGAATTTTGTTCTTGGAACCTGCGCATGCTATGGTATGTAAACTATCAAAAGTCCATTCATGACATTTCACCAATATTTCACAAATTTTACCACTCAATCTTTTCTTTAAACCAACATAACAAAATCAAAAATAATAAATAATAAAATAAAACTCAATAAAATCAAATCTCAACATTCAAATCAATCAACACTTGATCATCAATAATCATTTCTTTCCTTAATCTATTATTTCTATTTCTTTCATCTCTTTTTATCTTCTTCTTATTCATTCAAATTGTTTCAATTAAATATCAAACTGTCTATTGGTGAGATCTTATTCTTCTTCTTCTCACCTTAAATCAATCTAACTCTTAATCAATTAAATCAAAATAATATTAGTGTCTCAACTCAAACCAAGTCAACCAAATTCTCAATCAAGCCAACTATCAGATTAACCAGTTTTCAGTATTGAGTTTGTTTCTTTTCTTAATTTCTCAAATTCAAAAATCTAAAATTTTTTCTTTATTTAAAATCATCTAATTCTTTTTCTTTTCAGTTTATTGCTTCTAGTAATAATAATCTGTCAATCAAATATCTTTTATGGTACACACCTTTTATTGTTGTGGTCTCCTTCAGTTTTGGTTCTGATTTCAATTATAAAAAGCAAAGTTTCTTCAAGAATCACCTTCAAAAAAGACTATGATCAAAATCTGCTCCAATAACTAATTCAATCTGTTGAACCCATGTAAATCCTTTAGAAAAATTCCCTGATAAGTCACTTTTTAGGTTTACAATTTTTTTTTTGTACACTGTGGGATGCGAGTTGGTGGCTTCTTTCATAACTTTGAATCCAGGGAGAGATTCAATCAAGATGAAGGGGGGAATAAAATGAATGGATAAGGCTGTGGTTAATTTGAATAGGTAATTTTAGTTTTCCTCAATGGATCTCCTCGTTCATCTTTATTTACAATGGAAGTATTTTTGATAATGGAATTTTCTTCCACATTCAATCATCAAATTTAGTGGCCAAGCCTAGGGAATGAGGTTGGGATATCAACTCAAAAACTGTGCCAGCAGTTGGATATTGCATTTATTGTACCACATTTTTTTTCTTTTTCTTCTGTCCTCTTGAAAATTATAAATATTGCTAAAAATCACAATTATAACAACAAAAAATTGTTATGATTTTTTTTTTTTGGCAAACAACAAAAAAACATATTATGATTGTATCATGTACAATAAAGAGTTGATCATCAGCATAAACCTTGAAAAATTCCACACATTTGGGGGGAGATTTGAAATGAAGAAAAAAAATCATTGCAAAAAGGATTAATCATCATAAAAGCAAGAAGACCACTAATTTAACTTCTCATGAGTTATCCAAGTGAATATTCATGCAGAAATTTTGAGTCTCCGGAATATATTAAATGAATCAAGTAAATACTTCAACAAATTCCAAACCCTTCACTATCCTCTCACCACTCACTCATCACAAAAATTATATTCTTTTTTTGATGTATCCTCATCTGGTCAAGATTCCATTGCTTTTCAATTTGTATTGGTCGGTTTATCCTTGCGCAACAGCTAACCATAGGACTGACAGATTGGTATCAGCATCTAAACATGTACCTAGTTAGGAGATAATTATCTTGGGTCAATGCTTGAGGAAATATTACACAATTGAACTTGATTCTCTTGATTTTTGCGATATAATTTGATTCATAAACTTAATTTGTTTCATATATTTAATTTGTTTCATATATTTACTTTGTTTCATATATTTAATTTGTTTCATATATTTAATTTGTTTCATATATTTAATTTGTTTCATATATTTAATTTGTTTCATATATTTAATTTTTTTCATATATTTAATTTGCTTCATCTATTTAAATCTCATTTCAAACTGTAACATAATGGAAATCAATCTATCATCTCAAGTTCAGACAAAAATAATGAACGATTCATTCTGAAAAATTAAAGGATAACTTCAGAATTAGGAATTTCTAATTCTAAGGAGGATGTGAAAAGCACAATTAGTCAAACCAAAGACTTGAAAACTGTTTTGATACTAAAAAAATGATGAAACTTAATTTTTATTAAAGCAGGATATTTGATGGATTGAATTGGCTTTTCTTGTTTTGTTTTTTTATGCGCATAAATATAATTCAATTTGATTTTTTATTTTTTTGTGTTCATGTTTTTTTACCAATGAGAGCCTTTCTCTTTGGGGTAAAAAAAAAGTGAGTGATAAAGTAGGATCAGACAAAAAAAAACAAATAAAAAAAAGAAGGAAAGAAAGGTAATGACTTTGGGAGGCAAGAGTTGACACAAAAAAAAAAAAAAAATGAATATTGAAGCAGATTTAACAAGGAAATTCTATCATTTGAGAAAATTAGACCAGCTTTCTTGAGACTTGAAGTATTTTCTACAATTATTTGTGATATTTTTAGAAATGAGTCATGTAAAGAGAATTTGATAACAGGAGGGGAAAACTTCAGAGATTGCATTGATGAGAGTTTGTTCTTCATCAATGACCATTAAAGAAGAAGAAAAGTTGTTCAAAGTGGTGGATAATTTATTTAAAGCCCAGGTATAACCTTTTTTGAAGAATTGTGTTTTGAATTGAAAACAATCATGTCATCACGTTTGAAGCGTCATTAATCTTTTTTATTTATTTTATTTAATTCTTTATTTTGTTATAATTGCTGTGGTAAAATGACATCAAAAGCAATTTGAAGAATTTGGAGCGGTAAGAGCTGAATGCTCTGCTGACTGAGTTGATGATATAGGAGAAGGATGAAGGGTTTTTACTTTTATAGTAAAAGTATACCTGATTGGACTTATTCCCAGAGGGGACTTGGGAGAAAGGTTTAAGATGAACCAATGATTGAATTACTTTGATTTG